>JAADXH010000052.1:0-52606 GCA_023337595.1 Globisporangium camurandrum
GAAAACATAATGTATAAGTGAGCGTATCGTAAGGCTTTACGGAGCTACCGTATTCAGACAACCACCGCACCTGCTGGTTCGACTGTGAAGCTCTGCTTGCGCATAGCGCCGAGCACCGAGATGCGCACGAACTCGTCTTTGTCGCCAATGTGGCGGAACGACACAATGTCCGTGACGACGCGGTCGCACAGCATCTTTGCGCCAAAGAACACGCACGCCGATGCGCTCGAGATCGCGCCGCCAATCGCTGCGACCTGGTTGCAATGCGATGGAGTTTGCGTGTTAATGGCGGCTTGAAATGCAAACCATGGAGCAAACGAAACGACAGACGCACCTCGTAGATGTCGGCTGCAGGGTCGGCGCGCACGACCATGTTGGCGCTAAACAGCAGTGCGCAGTACATCTGCGTCGCAGTTGCTTTACCGAGCCAGCGCATCCAGCGCGCGCCACAGTTTTCGACAATCGGCGTCTCATGCACGCGTCTGTTGCTCACATCGCTGTTGTATATGTGTGCGTGAGTTGTCATCATTTGTCGATTGTCTGCTACTCTGTGACCGTCAGTGGTAGGTATGTGCAGCAAGCGCACCTGCCTGGCGCCTGTGCACTGAAATGCCGCATGTGATGCAGAGCAAAGCAGTCAACGCGCTTCGTTGTAGCGAGTGCATGTGGCGAACGCCGTGCAGCAGCCGCCGCTGTCAAGCACAAGGTTGTACGCAAAAGCGTCATGATTCTGTGTTGTGTTTTGTGGTCGGCACGACAAGCAAATCTAAACAAAATGTGCTGTATTTTAGATATAACTTCGATATATATTTGCATTGTTGACACTGCTCAAAGACGTGGTGGTTTGAACCATCGACATCAACGTTGCCACATTCAACGCAGTGCGCACAGTGGTCCTCGCCAACGTGTCCTCCACGGCTGCGTGCTAGTGGTACTCAATCCACTGCAACAACGCCCACGATAACGACGACGACAACAACGCTCCGGTCGTCGTGGTGGCGGCAGTGGTGGTGGCTCCTGCCGCTGCCGGTCGTGCGCGGACTCAAGCGCGTGCTGCTGCGGCTCATGGCGCTGTGCCTCACCAACCCACTGCGGCGCCTTCGACTTGACACGTACACAGCAACGCAGCAGATAACCGACGCCCGCGACAACGGCGTCGGACGCATGGGTCGGTTCGATCGGCCCGATACCAATAGCAATAGCAGTAGCACCAGCGCTGTCGATGTTCATGCATCGAGCCAGCATCAACCTGCACGAGCAGTAGCCGTTGGACTCGTCAACACGGGCAACACGTGCTTTGTGAATGCGATCGTACAGTGTCTCGCAGTGTTGCCGACGTTCCAAACGAGCGTCGCACGTGCACTCGAGACCCTGCAGCGCCACTCACAGCAGCACTCGCAATCGCAACTGCCGCTCCACAGCACGACCACCACCACGCCACAGCAGCAACGCCAGCAGCAGCGGCTACAAGCAGTGACTGCGTTGCTTGCGCTGCTGCAGTCACTTGCACCGTTAGACGCACCGTCGCTTGCGCTGCATCGCAACACTCGAGACAGCGACGACGACGACATGGACAGCGACAGCGACGACAGTGACTACAGCTCTTCCTCGGACGACATCCACCGACCAGCAGCAGCTATTGCTGCCGACCACCAATCACAACCAGCGCCAGTTGATCGAGAGACACTGAGCGCACGCGTCCGGACGTTCTTGGACGCAACGCGGCCGTTGACGACGCTGCTCGCAGCGCCACATGCGACACAAGAGCAGCAGGACGCGGAGGAGTTTCTATCGTTTCTACTGGAACTGCTGCACGAACTGCTGTGCGACGCACGGGGCATTTGTAGCAGTAGCAACAACAGCACTGGCTCGAATACTACTGCATCGCAACTCGATCCGCGCAACAGCGAGTACTTTCGCCAAGGCGAGTTGTATTACGCTCGTGCGCTTGCAAAGTGCCACCCGAGCAAACCGCAAGAGTACATGGACGTCGTGAGTACGTCCAAGCGTGTGTGGAGTCTGTCTACTTTGATATACTCCACACTGACTAGTTGTATGTGTAATAACAGCTGCGCTGGGTGACTTTCGGTGGCAGCGGTTCCTCAAACAGCACGACTCGGTCATTACCGACTTGTTTGTCGGGCAGATCGTGCGAGGGTCCCAGTGCTGCAGCTGTGCGAGCCTCACGTGCACGCACGAAGAGATCCGGTGCGTCGTTGTGTTGTATTCGGCATCTGACTAAATGGATACATGGACTGTCTAAATTGATATGTAGACTGTCTAAAGTTGATATGTGGAGTGTTAACGTTGATATTTGGACTGTTTAAATGGATATACGGTCTACTTTGCTGTGAGTCTCTCTAATATTATTTTCTCTCTCCTTTTATTACAGCGTTTTGTCACTGAGTGTCGATGCGACTGCATCTGCCCAAACGCTTGCAAATTGCTTGGCAACGTATCGCGATGCGGAGAGCCTCGTGGACGACAACCGCGTGTTTTGCGAACGCCACTGTCGCATGAAGACGAGCCGCTTGACGCAAGTGCTCATCCAGCGTGCGCCGCGTCTATTGATCATTCAGCTCCAGCGCTTCCAGCAGTTGCAAATTGCAACATTGTGGAGCCATGCGATCGCATTGACGAAGATCCACGCAGCTGTGACATTTCCAATTGGCACCACGGACGATTTCGACAACGACGATTTCGACATTTTCGACACCGACGCGTTGGCTGGAGAAGCCAATTCAAACAATCCAGACGATCTCTTGGATGTCACCGACAACTTGTTTGTCCGCGACGAGCACGCGCGCGTTCAGTATGCGCTCGTCGGTGTCGTCGCACACGTTGGCGCAACGCTCGACGCTGGGCACTACGTGTCGTACGTCCGACGACGCGACAAACGCGCGTTGTGGGTCCGTTTAGACGACGACGTTGTGACCGAATTGAGTGCCTCGCAAGTCCGAAGTGAGACGGTAGGGACCGCGTACATTCTCTTTTACACGCGCGTCCACAAGCGATGACTAAGAGAGAGAGAGCGAGCGAGAGCTACAAGCAGATAAAAAAAACAAAGACAAACGATCGTATTGTTCTGTTTCCATCCTGCAAGCTGCGCGCCACACCGACACACACACAAGAGCACGAGCAGTCGCAACGATTGCGCCAAGCTGCTGCTGCTGGTGGTCAAAGGACGATCGACGACCCGACTCTCTACGACGCCGACGTGTAAAAGTGGAACTGGTGGTAGTAGTTCATGATCGCAGTCGACGCAAACCGGACAGCTCGACCCGCCACTGGCACGTAGTCGAGCACGTCGCAGACCTTATACAAAAGCAAAGGAGTATGTGAGTTTGACGCGAAAGAGCCAGTTCTGCAGTTGTTCTACAAGCGAGCGACGTACTTTGCTGGTTGCTGGTTGCGTCACGGACGCGTAGACCGGGTCACGGAGGAAGTAGAGCAGCAGCGCCATCTAATGATTGTATCACGAGAGTCGCATGAGTGTCGAAAATGTCGAAAATGTCGAAAATGTCGAAAATGAACCAAAGCAGACAACACGTGCGTCACAAAACGTACTTTGCGCGCTTTCAGCTCGTCCTGCACCGTCTGGCTCGGCTGCATCGACGGCGCTGCTGCTGCTGAAGCGTCTGCAGCAGTCGCTGACGTTGACGACGACGACTTGAGCGCCTGGCTCGAGAGCCAGAGGCCGGACGCTTCGAGCACGAATGCGACCACCACAGGCGTCCACGACGTCTCGGGGCGACGCATGCGCAGCAGCGCGTATGCGACGGGGCGAACGATGTGGAGCACTTCGCCACTCACGAGCAAATCCGAGCGCTCGACGTTGTCGACAATTGCAACCGGGTCCTATTGGAATAGTGATTCACTATCAGATGATAGACTGCCGCAATTCGTGCGCAAGGCTCTCATAATTAATTATCACACGTACCGCAAACGTGACCGTGTTCGGCGTCTTGTCAACTGCTGGAGCGTCAACTGGTGCTGGCTCGTTGGCTGTCGTATGATGTATAAATTCAAAGAGTCGCTGTGTGTTAGCTATGTTTCTTGTACCAACCAACCAGTTGGCAATACAAAAGAGAGCAGCAAATTGCAAAATGGACGCACGCTTCGTTGCAAACGTCTTGCCCGTGCGCGCGCCGCGCTTGTCGTTAGTGTTCTGGCTCTTTTTGAAGCGCGCAAACGCCGACGGTTGCGGCGACGTCTCAGCGCCTTTGTACTGATGATGATCCAATGAGACAGCTTAGTGTCAATAGGAGAGCGAGAGAGCCAGTGTGCTGTTTCGTACCTTGCCGCCCTTGAGCAACAACGACTTGCGCGTCTGTGCCAACAGAATCAGCCGCAACACGCTCTTGACGACTTCGATCCACACAATCTGTCACAAAATCGCCCACATATAAGATTAGACAGTCGCTCGCGTCTTCCAAATCACTTGGCAATCGTACCATGCGCCACTTGGCGACTTCACCGCCGACTTTGCGCGCGAGCACTTCTGCGAGCACTTGCGTGTGCGTGAGGAGCGACAGCGGCACGCGCACTGCACGCGTGAGTCTATGGACGACCATGCAGCACTAGTGTGAGGCTGATTGGCGCACTCGCACTCCTATACAATTAGACAGTCGCATAGCCGAAACGTACTGCTCAAGTGCAGTTGCGGGCGGTGCGTCTGCGCGTTTCATCGACGTGTACAGCACGTAGTCGTGGTACAAGTGGAGCAAGCCGACAAGCGAGTAGCCGGTTTGCGTCGCGACTTCCGGCTCGACTGCGGTTTTCTATCGATTCGTATGGCATAGTGACGTACGTGCGTCAGTCGAGCTGCGATGAGAGAGAGACTGTGAGAGAGGAAACGCACGGGGACGAGCTGCGGTGCGATGTAGAGCATCGTTTCGAGGTTGCGTGCGAGGCCAGTGTGCGCAGTGACCCACGCATTGTACTGGCCGAGGAACCCCGCGGAGCGGTGTGCGACTGCCGTCACGGTCTTCTCGACAACTGGCGCGGGCGTCTCTTTCACGACCATGTCAGCCGCTGCAGCAGCCGCAGCAGCGACGACGACGGGAACTGGCGCTGGGATTGGCGCTGGCGTGGTCGGCAGCATCGCTTCGACCAGCACGGCCTCTTCGTCGGACATAGGTGGCATCTTTGTGGTTGTGGTTGTGGTTGCGGATTGACGATACGTGTCGGCGGTCTTGCGCTCTTTGAGTTGTGATCGTGCGCTTTTGGAAGTTGTGAAATTGCGTGTCACTCACTTTATGGCTTGGTTATTCAGTATTGTATTGCACCAACAAATTGGCACAAAGTCGAGTCATCATTTTGTATCAATCTTCAACATTGCAAAGCATATGCAGTAGAATCATAGACCTACAAAAGTGTACCAACGAGGGAGCTCGATGAGACGCCCAGCATGACGGAAAACATTCTGTAATGCGTTGCGCGAAGTAGGTATCGACAGACGTGATGCAAATGTTCATCATGTGCAACAACAAACACCTCCACATCCTGGCTGTTGCAGCCTAAATGTCGACTTACGTGTGGAACGACAATTTGAATACCGGTAACTCAGTCAGTGGACTGCATGCTTTACGCGTGCTGCTCGCAACGATAACGACGTACCTTCAGACATTACGCACGACTGCTACTGTACAGATAGGCAACGTACAAAACAACGTCAACGAAAGCATCCCAGATGCTTTGGAGCGACGCCATCTCGTTTTGATCTCGTTGGTATCAGGTGTAAATAATCATCTCTGTTCAACTCCTTGTGTAACTCATTTTTTTCAACTCTATCGTCACCGCTACTCTGTCTATCCGTCATACGAGTACAAGTACTTCAATCTCACCACTGTTGTCGCTACCGGCATCCAACAACTCACAATCCACACACTCACAGCTCCTTGGGTGTGCGCTTGCTCGGTAGCAGCGACAGCACGACGTACGCAACAATTAACCCAATGTGGCCGACAAAGTGCATCGACTGGAAGCCTGCGAGTGATTGGTCCCACGACAGCACGACAAACGAGACGGCGAGGTAGTTGATCACGAGCGCGGTCCCGAGCATCCCGAGTGCGTCGTACAAGCGCTTGCAAGCACTGCCGCAGTCGATAAAGTGCGGTCGAATGTGCTTGCGCGCCAGGCGGTTCACGGCCGTTGCGAGTGGAACTGCAGTCCATAAAAGAGACAAACGTGTGAGTCCATGCATTATAGAACAAACCAGACAAGCAGACAAGTAGACAAGCAGGCAACTCTTAATAAAAGACGCACTCGTGAGGAAGAACAGATAGTAGCCTGGGTAGAAGCCGTGCCAGACAGCAGAGCACAAGTACGTTGCCAATAGCGAGTTCCCCGTCCGACTGTAGACGTAGCGTTCGAGCCACGTCTGCGTGCCTTTGTTCCACGCACGTGCGAGGTCGCGAATGCTCTCACCACACTCAAAGCCGACAATGTCGATGTTGCTGACGCCGTTCCAGCCAATGGCAGCGCCGGTCGCAGCGTCAAAGCCTTCAAAGCCCGCGCCTGCGACGATCGTCGCGCCTTCTGCGAGCTTCCACGCTGCGTAGTACTTGCCGCGCGTGAGGAACAGCGCGAGCAACAAGCGACCGGTCTTGACAGTCAACGGCTCGTGTGGCGCCGCCAAGACAGCAGCGACGTTTGCGTGCGTCCCGTAGACCGCGAGCAGCGCCATGAAGAACACGCCAGTGGCGAATTTCTTGAATGCTGCGAGTGCACACGACGGTCGTTCGTGTTGCACGAAGCTGCTGTTCGCTTTGTTAGCGACTGGACCATTGGCTTGGCCATTGGCTTGTGTTTGTAGCGGCTGCTGCTGCCACGTGGTGGTGCCATCGACTGCGTCCAAGTACTCGCGGATCTCAAACGCCGGGCCAGCAATGAACGTCGTGAAGCCGTAGACAAACCCAAAGTACTCGAGCAGCGACGGCAATGTCGTCAGTGCCAAGCGCGCACGCGTCTGCTGTACGCGCTGTGCTGCTTGGGAGGTTGCTGCTGTTGCGGTTGGATCCCAAGCGCCACAGTGGCCGTCGTAATAGTTGTACGCAAAGCTCGTGAGTTTGATCAGCAGCAGCATCTGCGACGCCGTGCAGTCCATGGTCCAGCCCATGTAGTCGACGTGCATGCGGTAGACGTGCAGCGCTGCGACGTATGCCATGTTGAACACAAACACGATCGTCGGTGCGTACGCAATCGGCGCGCACTGCACGAGCGCGTACGTGATTGCAGCGGACGCAAGCGAGTGGAGCCACTCGGCGCCATAGACGAGCTGCGCCATCGCGACGCCGACGCAGATGTTCATCCAGTGCTTGGCAGTTGGCGACGGCAGTTGGCGCAGCAGCATCGCTAGTGGATACGCTGCAAAGAGACATAGCGCTGCGCGGAGCTGGTCGACCGGGAAGCCGAGCTGTGTGGAGATCGCAGCGAGCTGTGCGTTTAGTGCCTCAAACTTGAGCGGCGTCGCAACGTCTGCGAGCTGCCGGACAGTTGAGAGGATGTCGCTCGACATGTTGTCTGAGTATAGATATGTCGACTGTCGGCTGCAAGCGCTCACTCGGATTGCAGTGAAAGCAAAAGTGGTTGACGCTGAAAGCTAGCGGCGTGTGCTGGTCGCTGAGGTTCGTGGCGGAGCTGCCAAGTGGGTGACTGGCGTCGACAAGACTGAGAAGATGATGCCAAGAGCAGAACGCGTTGAACCGCAATCGGTTTGGTCGCAGATTAACGCATCCGCCCGTTTGCCGTGGTGTTTGCATCGGCGGTGCAGTCGACGATGATGTCATGGTGATTGAGATGTGTCAGTTGAGTTTCAGGTGTTGCACTTGGTCGCAGATAAACTTTGAGAGGTTAATTCATGTGTGTTGTCATGTTTGGCTTGATCGTTGTATAGAGGGTATTCAACTCAACAGTCAGTGTATCGCTTTGGGCAGGGAGCACCAAACGACGTCAATCATGCCGTCATTCGATTTTTGTCTCGATAGTGCAAAGGTGCTTCGTTTTGGTGCACTTGTACGGTACAACACGCAGTAGCACTCCCTAGACGCGCACACACGAGCCTGCACATACTGCTTCCGGTAAGCATAGACCAGCGCACTCGAGCGCCATTCATTGCGAGCAGGTTGTTTGGTGTTGTGTGGTCGGTCGGTCGGTCGGTGAAACGGCGTCAACGTCAGATTAGAATGACGTAGTTTGGATTTGCAGTCGATGTAATCGTTGTCGTTGCCACTGAATCAAACTGGGATAAACAATTGCCACATCCAATCTCATGTTGTTGCATACATCTTGCTTAAACCATGCAAATTAGTCGCCATTCGTCTTGGCCGCGTATTTGCTGAAAATGGGTGATGCTGATTGACAATCGCGCTATTTTGATGTGGATCGGGAAGCATCGAATCTGACTGCTGGTCGACAAACCGCACACACGAACGCAGCGCACACTCGACTTGTGCCCCGCGCCATTGCTCGTCGTCTGGTTGTGTATTGCATCGCTGCACTCAAGATGGAGCACGTCGTCGAGCTCGCCATGGACCGCATCGTCGAGGTCGTCCAGGCCGCGCAGCCATACGCGGACCTCGTGACGCCGCTCACGTTTGACTATGCGAACGCGCAGGTCGCCGAGCTGTCGTCGACACTCGGGCTCGCGACCGACCAGCTGCGCTACGTGCTGTGCTTGTTTGCCGCGTACCCGCTCGCAGTCGTCTACAAACTGCTGCCAACTGCGTCGCTCAAGCACGTGTTTGACATCGTCGTCGGCATCTTGCTCGCGCAGTTCGTCCTTGGGTCGGGCTGGGTCCACTCGTTGGTGTCGGCTGCAATCACGTATGCGCTCGTGAAGTTCGCGCCTGCAAAGTACGCACCGGCGATCGTGTTTGTGTTCAACATGACGTACATGTCCGCCGCGCACATCTACCGTTTGTACGTCGACTACATGGGCTGGACGCTCGACTTTACTGGACCGCAGATGCTCCTCGTGATCAAACTCACGAGCTTTGCATACAATTATTACGACGGCGTCGTCGACAAGACGGGCGCACGCAAAGACCTCTCGCCAGTACGTGTTTGTATTGTTCTTGTGGCTATTAACAGTGTTTTCTTGGCACCATGCGAACTTAACGGTTTTATCGCACCAATAGGCTAAAGTGCGGATCTATGCGAACCGCCAAAAGTTTGCATTGACGGCATTGCCGTCGCTACTCGAGTACTTTGGGTTTGTCTACAGCTTCACGACGTTCCTAGCAGGTCCAGCGTTTGAGATCCGTGAGTACTTGGACACTGCACGTGGCACAAAGTTTGTGCTCCATGGCAAACAACAACGGCAGCCATCGAGCGTGTTTGCAGCATTCTCGAAACTGCTGGTCGGCGTGTTCTTCATGGGGTTCTACGCACACTTTGGGCCGTCGTTCCCGATCTCGAACCTCCATGACGCAAACGTCGCAGCGCTGCCGTGGTATCGACAGATCTTGGAGTTGTATATTACGCTGATCTTTACGAAAGCCAAGTACTACGGCGCGTGGAAGATCGCAGAAGGCGCAACGGTGCTCTGTGGCTTTGGCTTTGAAGGCTTTGACCCCGTGACGCACAAACCGCGTGGGTGGAACGGCGTCAGCAACATGGACATCGTTGGGTTTGAACTCGCACAGAGCGTCCGCGAAGGGTCGCGTGCGTGGAACAAAGGCACGCAGACGTGGCTCGAGCGCTACGTCTACAGTCGGACGGGGAACTCGTTATTGGCAACGTACTTTATCTCGGCGTTCTGGCACGGCTTCTACCCAGGCTACTATCTGTTCTTCCTCAGCTGTACGTACTTGATGATGCGTACTTTATAGTGCGTACTTACTGACCAACCTGTTTTACTCGAATTTGCTACATGCAGTGCCGCTGGCGACGTCAGTGAACCGCTTGGCGTTCAAGCGCGTGCGGCCGTACTTTCTGAACGCCGATGGCTCGTCTGGCATGCTCAAGAAAGTCTACGACGTCATCAGTGTTGTCGCAACGCTGTTGACGATGCACTACTTTGTCATGCCGTTCCAGGCAATGTCGTGGGAATATTCGAAGCTGGCGCTCCAGAACACGCACTTTGCAGGCCACATTGTCTGCGCCGTGCTCTACGTCGTGTTCTCGCTCGTGCCGGTGCGCAAGATGGTGCCGGTCGCGGTTCCGACTGCCAAGAAGATCGAATAAGTGCGCTCTGGAGTGATTGTAGGGATGGTCGTAGACATAGGCAGTAGGTCTCGTAGGTAGGAGGTTGATGGTAGTAGGCAATAATGTACGAGGTAGTAGGAGGTTCCTATACACTCTTTAGCCACTGGTTACGGTATCGTCTACACTTTTACATCATGTGGGTTGAAAAGCCGATATTGATTTGCTGGCGCACTTTGTCATTAAGTACGCATGGTCGGTGTCCTAAGTTCGCAGCCCGGCTACAACTGCTTTGCTGCTGCCAACTGCTTGAGCTCCGTGCAGAAGCGCTGGACTGGGAAACCCATGACATTGTTCGGGCAGCCGTGGATCGCACGCACAAAGCACCGCGCGCTCGTTTGGATCCCGTACGCACCAGCTTTGTCCATCGGTTCACCGGTTGCAATGTACGCGCGAATGTCTGCAGGTTCGAGGTTTCCAAACTCGACGCGCGTCTTTTCGGTAAATTGATGGGGGATGTGCTCGCCGGTCGGCGTGGTGACGATAAGTGCAACGCCCGAGTAGACGTCGTGATGTGGTGCGTTCGCAAGCGACGTGAGCATTGCAAACGCATGTGCTTCGTCGCGTGGCTTTTCGAGGATCGTGCCGTTCAGTACGACAACTGTGTCGCAGCCAATCACGACGAGTGGTTTGTTGGTGTGAGTGCTGGTGTCATCCGAAAGCTTCAATGACGTTATGCGTTTTGCGACTTCGAGTGCTTTTTGTTTGGCGTTTTCCAACACGTAGTGTTCCTATGTACAGTACACAACAGATGCGTTTGGTAAGCAAGCAAAGAGCCAGTACGATAGACAGAGAGAGAGAGAGACGAACAGGTGTGTCGAATTGGTCTTTTGGCAGGTTCTCTTCAAACGTCGATGGGATCACTTCGAACGTAAGGCCCTGGGTGTAGATAGCATTGCAGCAATTGCGTACGTGTGTGTGTGAGATGATGCCAACAGCGCACTAACGCCAAGTGATAGTGCAGATACACAGGCGACGTACGCATTCGCGGAGCAGCTCGAGGCGGCGTGGGCTCTGTGATCACAGCGATAGCGACAGCAGCAGTGACACATACGAGCGTGAGCTGTCGGTGCATCTACGCATGTTTGTGCATTCAACCAGACGCGTTGTTGCCTACTAACGGACCTGCGACGCGAGGATCACGCGCCGTGCAGCGAGGTGGCTCGAGATCGTCAACAGCATTATTTGTTTGGTTGTCAAATTATGTCCATGAAATTCATTCGCGACTAGAAAATTGACTTGCGACGATTGCTCGATCGGTCACAGCAAGTGTACTGTACACGACAGAGCAAGCATCCTGCATGTGTTCTACGTCTGCACAAACGTCGATGCACACACGCGCCGGTGACGCTTCTCGCTAAAAGGCACAAGTGTCTTGGACTGCAAGCCTCTGATCATCAGTTCTTGCGCTACGTCAAATACAATTTCACCAGTCGCGAACAGTCGCAACGCAACCATAGCATACAACAAAAGGAGCTTCGCACGTACTACTGTCCATCGTGACTGCGCGCTCGCTGCTCCAAGCATACGTCACAACGAGCGGCAACGCACGTTACCACACCACCGAGCATGGCGAGTGACGGCAGTGATGCGCGCGACGGCGCCAAACGTCGCGGTGTCTCGCTCGGTCCGCAAGCGAATCAGATCCTGCAGCGTCTATATGAGCCGCATCTTGGTCCTGCAGCTGCTGCGTCTCCCAACAAGATGACGGCAAGCAGCAGCAACCTCCAGAGCCCACACAAGAAGGACGGAGGTGGCAGCAACAGTGTCCTCAAACCCAAGCAGCGCGGCATGCGCAAGACGACGAGCGTCGCGACACTCGCGAGCAACTCGCCTGTGAATAGCAGCCCGACGCATGGCGGGAGCCGCGCACTCGTTGGCTCCGCGAGCGTCGCAATGCTCAGCAGCAGCAGTAGCAGTGTCGCTACTGCTGCTGCTGCAACCTCCGACTTGCACCCGGCGCTGCGGCACGTACGTCGTTTGTCTTTCTCTCTATCATATCCTACATACAGTAGAAAGATGTCAAACTGATGCTATCTTTCGTCCATCCTACAGGCAACCGAGAAGACTCGACAGCTCCATGACAAAGCAGCAACGCGCCACTTCCATGCAGCCAGCGCAGTCGCAGTGCGCGACGCAGCGCTTCCCAGCGACGACAGCCGCATCGAACGTCCTGCTGCTGCTGTCGCGAGCCCTTCCAAGTCCAAACAAGCACCCATCGATCCGTCGCTGTCGTTCATTGCGTCGCTCCACTTGGATCCACGCTACCTCGACGCATTCCACGCTGGGAATTTCTTGTATCTACGCAAACAGCGCGACTCGGACCTCGTCATGTACGCGCTGGAGGTCGTCGAGCACTTTGCAATCGACCGCTCAGACTACTTTACGCTCAGCGTCGCGGGCGTGACGCACTTTTTACTGAATCACTCCGAATTCTGGGCGCTGGATCAATGGGAAATCGAATACCGACGCTTCATGACGCTCCTTCGCATTCCGTTCTTTGCAAAATACAAAGTCTGGAAGACGTTTAGGGTTTGGAAAACGAGCGTCCGAACCGTCAAGATGCGTTCGGCGCGACGTGCGTTGACCGATCGTTTGTTCCTATTGGCGCCGACGCTCCAGCCAACGTTGGTCGCATTGCGCGCACTGTGTTTAGAGATTGAGGGGTTGGAACTGATTCGATTTGCGCCACTGCACACGTACGCACTCGACGCATTTGAAGCAGCGCAACAAGCGAGTCGCGACGCAGTGCGGACGCAACTTGCGAGTATATCCACACGGTCATTGGCGCTGTGTCTCCACGCATGCGACGCTGTGATCGATGCGTTCTTGGCCGCCAATAAGATCGCCGCCGACCACAAGATGACGTTCATGGAACGCGCGGCGTTGCGGAAAGAATGTCGTTTTCTGACAAACTTTCTACGGCTGGCTGACTTTTTAACGATCGACGCAACGATTCAATTGACTGTGCGATCGTTTAACCGGCTCTATGCGATCTTGGGGGCGGGGAAAACCCAGTTGGCTGTTGCGAACGCTGCGCCAACAGCGTCAATAGCGCCTGCTGTGACAAAGACAGACGGTAAGAAGCCTCCGACAACAAACGCAGCAGCAGCGCCGGTCGCTGCGCCGTTCACTGCTGTGTTTGCAGTCGCCGTCGAGATCGATGCGGACGCTTCTTCGGGCGCTAGTATCAATACGAGCATGAGCGCCGTGCCGACGCACGATGCGTGGAACGCAGCGCTCCAGCAGACGCTCAAAGAAGCGCTGCGGCTCGTCGAGACGCCGGCGCGGCACTTGGGGCATGAGTCGTTGGCGTCGTTCACGACTGCGAGTGCAGAGGACGACGCAACGCGTACGTGGAGCGTCGAGACGTTGAACGTTGCGCTGATTTTGAACGACGACGCAACGTTCAGTAGCTTGACGAACGACATCTTTGTCGCATTGGACGACGCGTTTGAAGCCGTGGAAGAGTACGTCGACGTGTTTGCACCGTATCTGCAATTGTATATTGAAAACGAACGCCAGACCGAACCAACGACGTTGCTCGAATCGTTTGCGACTGCGCCGCTCGAGCGTATCAGTGACGCAATCGAGTTGTATACAAACCAGCGCGCGACGTTCGCGACGATCCCGGACGCTGCAACGATCGGGATCTTTCGTGTCGATAGCGCGACGTTCAAGCGCCGTCTCGTGCCGACGCCCGACAAGTGCGTCGCCGGCATTCGATCGTTGCTACCACAGCTCATGCAACAGGACGCTGCAGCTCTGCTAACAACGCTTGCAGAGCTGTCGCCACTGGCGTTTGCGACGCCGACGACACCGGATCGGTTTGTACAGAAGGTTGTGCACATGACGGACGTCGTCGGTCCGCAGCTGCCATCTTTAAAAGCACACTACCGACGCGTGTATGAGATGGGGATGTTGATGGATACGTACGACTGGCGCGTCCCCGATGCGATCAAAGAGGATATTATCTTGATGAAAGAAGGCGTCTTGAGTTTAGAAGGGACGATCACGAAGTTTGAAGCCGATTGTGATGCCGAGACTGCGAAGTTTGCGCAGCAGTTGCTCGATAGCATTGCGCCATTGAACCGCAGCGTTGGGTTCCTAAGTCAGAAGCTCGATGATCCGAAACTCGCAACGATTGCGACGCCCATCGCGGACAACTTGACGTTCTTAGCGACGCAAGAAGCGGCGTTGAATGTGCTGGTCGATGAATCGAAGCGCCTGGTTGCGTTCCAACAGCAGCTCAAGCAGCCCGTGAGTGAATTTACGGATTTACAGGATGTCGCTGCGCAGTGTGCGTTGCAACTGTCGCTGTGGCGCGGCCTGGACGAGTGGCAAGCGCTCACGACAGCGTATGCAACGACGCCGTTTGCGCAATTGGACGTTGCAACGATCCAGAAACAGGTGCAATCGTACAGCAAAGTTGCGTTCCAAGCACAGCGAACGCTCGTGGGGAACGAAGCAGCGACGTTGTTGCACCAGCAGGTCGAAACGTTCCAGCTCGTGTTGCCGGTCGTGAGTGACTTGCGGTCGCCCTCGCTTCAGGACCGTCACTGGCGCCAGATCCACGCAACTGTCGGCTTTACGATCCATTCTACTAGTGACAACAAAGACGACGACGACGCAGCAGCAGCGCTTTTGACGCTCGGGACGTTGATCGACCACAACGTCATGAAGCATCGGGATAGTATCAGTACAATTGCAGTCGCAGCGCAGCAGGAGGCGGTTTTAGAAGCGATGTTGCACAAAGTCGCCGATGCGTGGGGACCTGCGACCGAGTTGGAAACGAAAGCGTATAAAGATGCGAAAGACATCTTCATATTAGGGAGCGTCGACGACGTGATTGCAAAGCTCGATGACTCGATCGTCACGATCTCGACGATCATGGGCTCCCGCTTCATCGGTGGGATCCAGAACGACGTTGAGCGGTGGCGCAAGTTACTCGTCGGACTCCAAGAGACGCTCGACGAGTGGCTGTTGGTCCAGAAGAACTGGCTCTATTTGGAGAATATCTTCAGTGCCCCGGACATCCAACGGCAGTTGCCGGACGCATCGAAGATCTTTAGTGTCGTCGACGCCTCGTGGAAAGCGATCATGCGCCGGACGCACGACCATCCGCACGTCTTGACCGCCGGGACAGCTACTGGGCTATTAGAAACGCTGCAGCAACACAATGCGCATTTAGATACGATCCAGAAAAACCTCGAGGAGTATTTAGAAACGAAACGCATGGCATTTCCGCGTTTCTATTTCTTATCGAACGACGAATTGTTGGAGATCTTGGCGCAATCGAAGAACCCTCAAGCCGTGCAGCCGCACCTCCGCAAATGCTTTGAGAACCTCGTGAAGCTCGACTTTGGCGACGTCGTTGGGAGTGTCGATATGCTCGCAATGCTCAGTAGCGAGCACGAGCGCGTGCCGCTGGGGAAGAACCTGAAAGCCCGTGGGAACGTCGAAGATTGGCTCAAAGCGCTCGAACAGAGCATGAAAACGTCGCTGTACAAACTCATGAAAGCCGGTTTGGTCGATTACGATACAAAGCACCGCGCCGACTGGGTCTGCGATCACCCGGGGCAAGTCGTTGCCACCGTCGCGCAGATGACGTGGGCCCGTAGTACCGAAGATGCGCTGACTGGGACTACGGAAGTGAATGCAATGCACGCGTGGTATCAACGCGTGTTGCGCGAACTGAACGACTTGATCGTCAAGATCCGTGGCGACTTGACGTCGCTAGCACGCAAAGTGATCGTTGCGCTCGTCACGACCGACGTCCATGCACGCGACATTGTCGAGAGCCTTTGGAAAGAGCGCGTCGACAGCGTCGGGAACTTTATTTGGCAGCAGCAACTGCGGTATTACTGGGATGTGACAGTGGACGACGTGCTGATTCGCCACTCGGACTCGGTGATTGCGTACGGCTACGAGTATATGGGCGCGACGTCCCGTTTGGTGATTACGCCACTGACCGATCGGTGCTGGATGACGCTCACGGGCGCGTACGGGCTCAAACTTGGCGCTGCGCCTGCGGGGCCAGCAGGCACTGGGAAGACCGAGAGCAGTAAGGACCTTGCAAAAGCCATGGCGATTCAGTGCGTCGTGTTCAACTGCAGTGACCAGATAGACTACAAGATGATGGGGAAATTGTTTCGCGGGTTGGCGCAAGCAGGGAACTGGACGTGCTTGGACGAATTCAATCGCATTGATATCGAGGTCCTGAGTGTCGTTGCCCAGCAATTGCTGATCTTACGTGAAGGCCGCGTCCAAGGCAAGGAACATCTCAACTTTATGGGGATTGAGATCGCACTGCGCGATCACCACGTGATCGTGACGATGAATCCTGGGTATGCGGGCCGAACGGAACTGCCAGATAACCTGAAAGTCTGCTTCCGACCGGTCTCGATGATGGTCCCGGACTATGCGCTGATCGCAGAGATCATGCTGTTTGCTGAAGGTTTTTCTGACGCACGGACACTGTCGCGCAAGATGTGTAAGTTGTATATCTTGTGCAGTGAACAGCTGTCGCAACAGCCGCATTACGACTACGGACTCCGGGCCGTCAAGTCGGTCTTGGTCATGGCCGGTGCGCTCAAGCGCGCGAACCCGAATGTGAACGAAGACGTGACGCTGATTCGCGCGTTGCGGGACAGTAACATCCCGAAATTCCTCGCCGACGACCTCCCGCTCTTCCATGCGATCGTCTTGGATTTGTTTCCTGGCACGGACATCCCGCCGCATGACTACGGTGAGCTCCAAGCCGGTTTAGAGGCTGCGATCCACGCTGCAGGCTTGCAGTGCGTCCCAACGTACATCACGAAAGTAATTCAGCTGTTCGATATCTTCAACGTCCGATTCGGTGGCACGGTCGTTGGTCCAACCGGCGCCGGGAAGACGAGTTGCTACACGACGCTCCAAGCAACGATGACCGCGTTACGCGCTGCTAACTCCTTAAATCCCGTCTACCAGACTGTTCACACGCGCGTATTGAACCCCAAGTGCATCTCGATGGGCGAACTGTATGGTGAATTCAACGAAGCGACGCAAGAGTGGCACGACGGCCTCGCGTCGACGATCATGCGTGACGCTGTCGCTGACGAGACACCGGAACTCAAGTGGACTGTGTTTGACGGTCCAATCGACGCGTTGTGGATCGAGAACATGAATACTGTGTTGGACGATAACATGACACTGTGTCTCGCCAACGGTGAGCGCATCAAGCTCAAGAACGAGATGAAGATGTTGTTTGAAGTCATGGACCTGGCCGTTGCGTCCCCCGCGACTGTGAGTCGCATTGGCGTCGTCTATATGACTGCAACCGACCTGGGCTGGCGGCCGTTCATTGCGACGTGGCTCGCAACCGCGATGCCCGTAGATCTGCCACCAGCTGCAGTCAAGCGGTTGGAGCAAAATCTCCACGCAACGGTCGACCTCGCGCTTGCGTTCGTACGAAAGCATTGTCAGGAACTCGTACCAACAGTCGATATCAACCTCGTGACGAGCTTGTGTCGCTTGTTCCGGGCGTTAGTGTGTCACCCATCGACTGGATTGAGATACGCAACAATGGCGATCGAGACTTTGTTGTTGCTACTCGATAAAGTGTTTGTGTTTAGCCTCGTGTGGTCAATTGGTGCGAGCATGACGCGCGAGACGCACGAGCGCTTTGATGTGTTCGTCCGCGAAACGCTCGTGAGCGCAACGGACCTCAAGGCGGTCGGGTTGCCACATGCTGGGTTGGTGTTTGATTACTTTGTGAACCTAGAGACGAGTCGATTTGAATCGTGGAACGACGTCGTCCCAACGTTTCGATACAACGCAGCGCTGCCGTACTTTAGTATGAGCGTCGCGACGCCCGATAGTGTCCGCTTTACGTTTATCTTGCGTGCGCTGACGCTTGCGCAGACCCCAGCGTACGTCACGGGCGTCACGGGTACCGGGAAGACCGTGATCGTCCAGGATCTGCTCTTGGAGTTGCTCCAAGGCGACGGTGGTGTGACGAACGAATCCGATAGTGCGGCGCCGTCGTCCATATCGCCAGCGTTCATGACGATGTTGATCAACTTTTCTGCGCAGACGTCGTCGCTCGTGACGCAAGTGACGATCGAATCGAAGCTCGAGAAAAAGCGGAAGAACTTGCTCGGGCCCGTTGCTGGGAAGCGCATGGTCGTGTTTGTCGATGACGTCAACTTACCGGCTGTCGAAGAGTACGGCGCACAGGCACCGATCGAACTATTGCGGCAATTGCTCGACTTTAAGGGCTTCTACGACCGCGATAAGCTGTTTTGGAAAGAAATCAGCGATACGCTCCTACTAGTTGCAGCAGCGCCAGCAGGTGGCGGGCGAGCACACTGTACACCGCGCTTCGTGCGGCACTTTCACGTTTTAAGTCTGTACGCAGCAGGCGACGCGTCGCTCCAATTGATCTTCCGATCGCTACTCGGGGGCTTTCTCGACGCGTCGGCGTTCGCACCTGCGGTGAAAAGCATGAAAGACGCCGTGATCGCAAGCGTCATTGAGATTTACAACCGCGTGACGTTGGAATTGCTCCCGACGCCGAGCAAGTTCCACTATACGTTCAACCTTCGAGACGTCTCGAAAGTGTTTCAAGGCATGTTGATGATCACGCCTCTAAAATGCGCCGATGCCGACACGATGAATCGGTTGTGGGTCCACGAAGCGACGCGTGTGTTTGAAGATCGATTGAATACGGAAGCTGATCAGTGCTGGTTTGAAGAGCTGGTTTGTTCTCTGCTAAGTCGCAACTGTGGCGTCCAGTGGACAACCGACGCACTCTTCCACGCACCGTGTCCGCTCGTATTTGGCGATTTTTTCAAACCGGGTGCGTCGCCTGCACTGTACGAGAGCTGTCGTGACGTCTCCAAAGTCGTCAAGATCATGGACGACTGCTTGGATGCGTATAACAATGCAAACGCAAACAAGATGGCGCTCGTGTTCTTTCGCGACGCCGTGGCGCACTTGGCGCGTCTCGCTCGGATCTTACGCCAACCGCGTGGCAATGCAATGTTGATTGGCGTTGGGGGGAGTGGAAAGCAGTCACTTGCGCGCCTTGCAGCGTTCATCGCAGGTGCGACGTGCGTCCAGATTGAAATCACGAGAGGCTATGGCGCGATTGAATTCCACGACGATCTCAAGAAGCTCATGCTCGCTGCCGGCGTTCAGGGCATCGAGACGGTGTTTCTATTCACTGACAGTCAGATCGTTGACGAGAGTTTTTTGGAAGATATCAACAACGTCCTCAACAGTGGCGAAGTCCCAAATCTGTTTCCACCCGACGAGATCGAACGGATTGTTGGCGACATGCGACCGATCGTCAAAGCTGCAGGCATGGCCGAGACGCGCGACAATTGCGTCGCGCTGTTCATCGACCGTGTCCGCAGTAGCTTGCATATCGTATTGGCCATGTCACCGGTCGGTTCGGCGCTTCGGATTCGCTGCCGTGCATTCCCATCGCTGATCAATTGCTGTACGATCGACTGGTACATGAACTGGCCAACGGACGCGTTGCAGTCCGTCGCAACGCGTCTGTTGGCACACGTTGCATTGCCAAGCGACGACGTCCGCAGTGCTTTGGTCGATATGTGTTCCGTCGTCCATACGACTGCAAACGACGTCGGCGGTGCGTTCCAAGCGCAGCTCCAGCGGTTTGTGTATACGACGCCGAAGAGCTTTCTGGATCTGATCAGTCTGTACGTCACGATGTTGCGCGAGAAGCGCGTGGCGATCGAAACGATCCAGCGCCGCATGGTCGTCGGTGTCACGAAGCTCGATGAGACGAACGCTGTTGTCGATGCGCTCCAGCGGGAACTCGTCGCGTTGCAACCCGTGCTGCAACTCAAAGCCGTGGAAGCCGAAGCGCTGCTTGCACGCGTGTCCGTGGATCAACAAGCAGCAGCTGTCGTGCGAGAGCGCGTCGCGACGGACGAAGCCGTCGTTGCGAAGCAAGCGTCGGAGGTCGCAGCCGTGCAAGCCGACGCGCAAAAGGACTTGGACGTTGCGATGCCAGCGCTCAGTAACGCTGTGAAAGCACTTGATTCCTTATCCAAGAGCGACATTACGGAAGTCAAATCGTTTGCCAAACCGCCGGAAGCCGTGGAGATCGTCATGAACGCCGTGTGTCTGTTGTTAAATGAAAAACAAAGTTGGGACGCAGCGAAGAAAGTGCTGAGCGACGTCACGTTCCTCGATCGGCTCAAGACGTTTGACAAAGACAATATTCCTTCTGCGATCCTCAAGAAGCTCAGCAAGAGCGTCGCGGACCCTGCGATGGCTGTCGAGGTCGTCTCGAAAGTCTCGCGGGCCGCGACGTCACTCTGTATGTGGGTCCATGCGATGGACGTGTACGCGAAGGTTGCAAAAGAGGTCGGACCGAAGCGCGAGGCGCTCGAGCGCATGAATACGATGTTAGCCGATGCGAACGCTGTCTTACAAACGAAGCAGCGTGAGCTCCAGGCCGTGAACGACAGCGTCGCGTTGCTGGAACAACAGTGCGCGGACACGGTCGCAGAGAAAGATAAACTCGCAGCAGACGCAGCCGTGACAGAGAAGCGCCTCGAGCGTGCCGAGAAGCTCATTGCTGGCTTGTCGGTCGAAGGCACGCGGTGGAAAGAGAGCGTCGCCGTCTTGCGCGACGCGCTCGTTGCGTTGATAGGTGATACGTTCTTGGCTGCTGCGAGCATCTCGTACTACGGACCGTTCACGGGCGCCTATCGCTCGCAGATCGTTGGATTGTGGCTCGAACGTTTGCAAGCACTCGCAATTCCGAGCTCGGGCGATCGTTATAGTCTGGCACAGACGCTCGGGAGTCCAGTGGAGATCCGCGACTGGCAGCTACATGGGTTACCGACCGACGCAACGTCGACGGACAATGCGATCCTCGTGACACGTGGTGAGCGGTGGCCACTCATGATCGATCCACAGGGCCAAGCGAACAAGTGGCTCAAGAAAACGGCTGCAGGTGAATCGCCCAACCGCTTGGACGTCACGAAGATGACGAATGCGAACTTGTTGCGGTCGTTAGAAACGTGCATTCGGAATGGTAAGCGCCTCCTGATTGAAGACATTGACGAGACGCTCGAGCCGTCGCTTGAACCGATCCTTCAGAAAGCAATTTTCAAACAAAGTGGACGCCTGTTGATTCGGTTGGGTGACGCAGATGTCGATTACGATCCGTTGTTCCGGCTCTTTTTGACGACGAAACTCTCAAATCCGCATTATCTGCCGGAAGTCTACATCAAAGTGACGGTCATTAACTTTACCGTTACGATGGATGGCTTAGAGGATCAGTTACTGGGCGACGTCGTTCGTGCCGAGCGGCCGGACATTGAAGAGAAGAAAAATCGGTTGGTTGTGACGATGGCGCATGACAAACGGCAGCTCCAGGAGATCGAAGATCGTATTTTACAACAACTGAGTGAGTCAAAAGGGAACGTCTTGGACGATCAGGAGTTGATCGATACGCTCCAGTCGTCGAATGCGACGTCGCGGATCATCAAAGACCGCGTCGTCGAGTCCGAAGCGACGCAATGCGAGATCACGAAAGCCCGCGAAGCGTACCGGAGCGTCGCAACGCGTGGCGCGATCATCTACTTTGTCGTTGCCGACCTCGCGCTGATCGATCCAATGTATCAATACTCGCTCCCGTTCTTTTCACGGTTGTTTGTCATCTGCTTTGACATCGCGGCCACGTCGGACGATCTCGAACAGCGCCTTGCGACGCTCGTGACGTTCCAGACACGGTACATCTACGTGAACGTCTGTCGCGGTCTGTTTGAAGTCCACAAGGTGCTGTTTGCGATGCTCATTTGCTGCAAGATCTTGTTGCATAGTCACAAAGTCTCGGGCCATGCGTGGTCGCTGTATCTACGTGGCGCTGCAGCTGGCGGCTCGAACAGTGCGAGCAGCGCTACAATCGTCAACCCTGCGCCAGATCGAATCTCCGCCGCGCAGTGGGACTTGCTCCTGGAGCTTGAGACCGTTGTGACAGCGTCCGAGTCAGCGTCTACAGACGACACGAGCGGTCCAGCAGTCTATGGGTTTGCAGGTCTCTGTCAGTCGATCGCGTCGCACTATAGCGACTGGCTCGCGTGGATCCAAGATCCGCAATTCGTGTCAACGCCACCACCGGATGGGTTTGCGTCGAAACTGACAGCGTTTGAGACAATGTTGCTCGTCAAGGGGCTCGCGGAAGAGAAAGTCCCGCAGGCTGTGCTTCATATGATCGCTGTTGAGATGGGCGAAGCGTTCAGTAAGCTCGCGCCACCAACGATGGACGAGATTTACGGCGATACCGATGCTGCAACACCGTGTATCTTTGTATTGTCTGCAGGCGCGGACCCAACTGGGATGCTATTGCGGTTTGCCAAGGACATGGCGTTCAGCGACCGCTTGCATTTGATCTCATTGGGCCAGGGGCAAGGACCACGGGCCGAAGCACTGATTGCTGCGAGCCAGACAACCGGCGACTGGGTCCTGCTACAGAATTGTCACTTGGCGAAATCGTGGATGCCAAAGCTCGAGAAGCTCGTCGAGGAGCTTGCGACTGCTGTTTCGTCTACTTCGTCTACAACGAGCAATAGCGTGAATCCAACGTTCCGGCTCTTTCTCACGAGCTTCCCTGCTGCGTACTTTCCAGTTACAGTCCTTCAAAATGGAATCAAATTGACAAATGAACCCCCCAAAGGCATTCGTGCGAACCTCGTGCGGTCATTTAGTACGTTGATCACACCCGACGTCTTAGAAGCGTTTGAGGCGTTGGGGGCATTTGAGGATGCGACACCGAAAGCCATCGGGTGGAAGAAATTGTTGTGTGGCTTGACGTTCTTCCACGCAACGATCCAAGAGCGACGCAAGTTTGGCCCATTGGGGTGGAACATCAAGTACGAATTCAACGATACGGACTTGGAGACGTCGCTTGCGAGTCTCCGGAAGTTTCTAGACGAACAACCGACGATCCCGTGGGACGCATTGCGGTACGTGACCGGTCAGATCAACTACGGTGGCCGTGTCACGGACGATTGGGACCGTCGGTGCCTCACAAGTATCCTCGACAATTTCTATACACCGGACGTTCTGGATCCGAGTGGGTATGCGTTCTCGGCATCTGGACTTTACCACGTCCCACAGATGACGCCATTGACGCATCCAGCGCTGCTTGCGTACTTGGATGCATTGCCAGCACTCGATAGCCCGGAGCTGTTTGGGATGCACGAGAACGCGAACGTCACGTACGAACGCAACGAAAGCGCAAGCATGGCGAAGCTGATCTTGAGCCTCGAGCCACGCGATAGTGGTGGAGGCGGGGGAGGCGGTAGTGGCGCAAAGACGAACGACCAGCGCGTCCTGGAGCTCGCAGCGTCGATCGCCGAGAGTTTGCCGTTGAATCTGTCGGTCGACGACGCCGGACCGACGACGTTCAAGACACGGAGCGTCGCGGGGACGATCGTGATGGATTCACTGGCGACCGTCCTCGCACAGGAACTCGTGAAATTCAATACGTTGCTGAATCGTATGCGCAGTTCACTCAGTGCGATCCAACAGGCGATCAATGGCTTGATCGTCATGTCGTCCGAGCTTGATAACATGTACATGGCGTTTTTGAATGCCAAGGTCCCTGCGCTCTGGTTGAGCGTGAGCTTTGCGTCACTGAAACCGCTCGGGTCGTGGGTGAAGGATCTGCTGGCGCGCGTCGCGTTCTTTCGGCAGTGGTTAGTCGACGGCGAACCGGTCGTGTTTGCGCTCAACGTGTTCTTCTTCCCGCAAGGCTTCATGACTGGGACGCTCCAGAACTATGCGCGCAAATACCAGACGGCCATTGACTCACTCGCATTCACGTTTGCGGTGCTGGACGTCGATAGCGCTGCTGAGTTGACAGCAAGTCCAACCGACGGGATCTACGTCGATGGCCTGTGGCTCGAAGGCGCGCGGTGGTCGCCGTCACGTGCACGTTTGGAAGACGCAACGCCGGGCGAAATGTTCTCATCGATGGCAATTGTGCACTTTCTACCCGCAGCCGACGTCGTGCGATCCAAGACCGAGTACCCGTGTCCTGTCTACAAGACGTCGGTGCGACAGGGGACGTTGTCGACGACTGGGATCTCGACGAACTTTGTGATCGCCGTGTATTTACCGACCGAGAAGAAACCGGACTATTGGGTCATGAACGGCACGGCGTTCTTACTGAATCTGAATGCGTAAGAGAGCCAGTTGTGATAGGTATGATAAAAAAGACAATAGCGACGCATACAAACGCGCTCATGTATCAAACCTCCTCTTCCTCTCTCTGTCCTACGTCTCTCTCTCTCTACTTGTCTCTCTCCTTTATAACGAATCCGCCATTGCGATCGTCGATGGCCGCACGGGCGACATGAACAAACTATCGCGACTTGACATCGTGAGCGTCGAGATGCTCTCGCGGGACTCGGCGCTGTACGACCGTTCGCTCGACGCGCGCTTCGTCTTGCGTTTGTACACGACCGTATCTTTGTCCATGCGGATGCCCCATTGGAACTCATCGGCTTTCGTCACGACTTCCAAAAACTCATTCAGTTTCGCAATGCGGTCGATGATCAATTGATCCGAGAAGAAACCGGTGAGCGATTGCGTCTGGAGCTCTGGGATCTCATGTTCACTCGACGGGTTCTTTGCTTTCAGCGTCGCTGCGAGGTTGCTGTGTGTTTACGTATACAAACGTATACAACAGACGTATATTGATGTTAGCACTATCAACGACAGACAGGAGAGAGAGCCAGAACGAGAACAGACGAACGTACAGGAAGGTACTGTATCGGTGCCACAACACGAGCGTCCCACGAATGTCGGTCTCGATCTGGAGTTTGTACTCGACGTACTGCCGCCCTTGCTTCGTTTTGATGCGACTATAGCGGCAATTTGGATAGAAAGTGCATACACACGTGAGCGATCCAGTCGTCAGATAAGCAATCGCAAATAACATCGTACCTATCGACGACCTTAGCGTTCAGTAGCGAGATCTCGCGCATCTGGTCGATCTTCGATTGGTACGAATCGAGCGTCTGACGCAGTTGCAAGTGCTCGCGACGCAAGTCCGGGTTTGCGCTCTGCAAAGCGTTCGTCAGGATCTTCGTCCGGAGCTTCTCGTGCTCGTCCTCGAGCTGCTTCTTGCTCTCTGCTGCAGTCGCATACTGCGAACTGTAGAGCCGCGCAGCGTCCTCGGCTTTCGCAATTTTGCTCGCAGCGTCCGCAAGTACGCGCTCTGTTCGTCGCGACGACGTCCCCATGGTGTATCGTGTCGTAGTAGTAGTCGTCGTTGATCGAAATAAGGGTGGGTGTGTTTACTACGAGCGGCGCTGCTGCTGCTCTTGTCGTGCGCGCGTAGTGGTTAACCACGCGGCGGTGTCGTCAACGACTCACTGTCTCGCTGTGTTAAGCGAGCAGCAAGCGTGTGCGATCGAGTGAGGGAAAGCAAATGCAAGAGCGCACGTGAGGGAGAGAGACGCGCGAGCTGGTCGTCTCTGTGCTTTCGATTGCTTGTTTGGCTTTGCGCGAGGCGGCAACGGGTCAGTTCACTCGTGCGTCGCTGTTCACTGTTGTTGGCGCTCGCTACGGATGTAAGAGTGGAAGAGGTCCTGAGTGCGAACAACAACACAAAATGCAGAAAATAAACAGCCGTTTGTTAGACTGAGGAGAACAATAACACGACAGCAACAAGTCACTTCGTAAAGTTACTTCATCGTTACTTTTCAATGCTTGAGCTCTGAGATGGCGCAAATTTGAAGGTTCGTGGCCATCGTTTCGATGCACAATTGACATCGTAGTTAGCGTCAGCACGAGCTACAAGCTCACTCCTCGATCAAGTCCACACTTCATGTTGCATCAAAGCATCTGTGATGCAAATTTGATCGCACCGAGTATCGTACCTAGATGCGTCATGTAATGCCGTCCACGTCTAGGCACAGGCCTGCATGCATGCGAGCAGGACTACCGTAACATCGGTACAAGGAAGGATGTAATCGTATGCAAACACATCCAAAAGTTTCGCGAAGAGCTTTTGCGCGCGAAGCGCTGTTTCAGCACACCGAATTTAGGTGTAATGGTACTTCATAGGGAAATATATTTTGCCAAACTGGTAAACGGGTTTAATCACAAATATAGAAATCATCGAGACAACAGTCAATAACTAAATGCAGTAAATTATCATACTCTTACAGCGAAATGATGATCAATAGATAAGAAAATTGACATGTCATCACTTAACATAATAGAGCATTGCCGTGTCATCACTTAAGACGCCTAATGATACGGGTGCAATGTAAATGCCATTCGCTGCTGTTTCTTTATTTACGTTAGATTCATGTTCATAGTTTTTGGCAGAATTTGGAGGTGCATGTGCTAAAAAACACCTGATGCAAAAAAGAGAGTTCATAAGCACAACGTCAGTATTATCGATAAGTATGTATGTAAATTCACCATGCCATGATTCTATGGCTAGTACTGTATGTGTAACGTAATTCTATGCATTCTTCCTATGAATTATACCTTAGTATAATTTAACATTTGAAATCTTGCAATGAGCTTTGGTTGCGTTGTTCATAATCGCGTTGCGAGATTTTGCACCATTCTGTATATTATTGGCATTATCTATTTTCTCATTGTCTTATATTTTACGTTGATACTCTATTTGCTGAAGTTACCGTGTGCATTACCTAATACTGTTATATCAAAACCGATTGAACTCTATTTATCGATTTTGTCAAACGTTTGTCTTCATCAAGTGTTTTTCTGTACACGACATCATTTTTTGTTGATGGCTCACTTACTGATCAATAATACTACTACTTAGCCAAAACCACCTCTTTAAGAATATATGTACTTTGTGTTTTATCTTTGTGTTCTCGTTTGGAGTTGTAATCGTGACCATTATGTGTGGCTCTACAACGCCAACGGTGCATTTTATACGTGTTTCAAGGTATTAAAATAATTCGTTTTGATATCATTTTACATTAACTCCAATCTACCTGCTTGACGCATGGCTTTCTATGTTCTCTAACGATGTTGTTTTTATAGATAGTACATAAAAATGACTGTTGCTTTTGCACTTACACAGTTGTAGAAGTCTCTTGTTGTCGTAGTTTTTCCTCTCTAATACTACATTGAAAAAACATTGGACTGTTAGTTCGACGATCAATGGAAATGCTCTAGAATACGATTACACTACAAGAATTTTTAAATAGGTGCCCAATACTACTTTAACTTTTCCCCGAATATACGTCACCTTCGCATACACTTAAAATACAGAAGTTTGAACACCAAAACGATCACGTGCAATTTTATGTTAAATAGAACATGTCACTTTTTGTACGACACAAGGACTTAAATCCTCCTTCAACATTACAGTGTATTAGTACCTCCATACAGAAACGTTCAACAAATGTTAGGAAATTTGGAGCAAAGATAACCACAGCAAAATGGAAATTTACAACTACATGAATGCAGTGGTAGTACTTAATTATCATATCGCCATTGATTGTTCGTTGTGGTGTATTTCACTCCTTTTTAGTTACCACAATGTCAGGTATAGGGGCAAGTAAGCTTAGTATTCGTCGCATCAAATATGTACTGCTTGTTCTGTATGCTCAAAGTATGTTAAAATATTTTCCATATGTACATTTACAAAACTGCACTTGAAATTGCACAAATTGCGCCAATTACGAATGAGTTTTATTTACATGATTTGCAATAATTTTGATCCAATCGAAAAGTATTTGCATCATCCTTTAAAGTCAAAGCCATACTATATAACGTAAATACTAAATTCGGCTGATTAAGCATACGCATTCCGTCAATTGAACTTATTAGTTTCTATGTTAACAGTATGTTAAAACGAGTAAGCAATTATACATTTTTAATGAGTCATCTGTACTCAACTCCGTATAGATTGCTCACTAAACGGTAAATGTTACTACTGTTCTATAAGACATTAAAAACTAATATATTTAGTATCAAAATTTGTGTTTTCATTTTTATTATAATGTATGTAGCTCCTCTAGATTAAAGTGTTTTTGCGTGCAGCAGATGCGTACTTTTGTCTTATTTAATATAGTTTCTGTTTGGCACCAGGCTTGCTACATAGCTTGAGTTGATCATCCTTCTAGACAATAAAAATATGAAAAATGGTTATATGCAATGATACGAAGGTGAAGGTCTCTCATTTTTGTAGTAATTATCTTTGTACAAAAACAGTGTAATATACATCTATAATGAATGGCGAGTTCGATACGTTATGGATATGGTCTGGATCACGAATATATTACATCAGTCTCCAAATAGTTGTACTATGTTTCCGAAGAGATGTCGCTTCGACTACATACAAAAAAGTCAGACGCTTGAAATACCAATCGATTGCGTGCAACATACGATTATATTAACAAGATCTTGTAAAATTTAGAATACACGGGCAGAAATCGATTACACATAACAAAACTTTAAATCCTTCTTAAAAAACACGGAGCAGAGAGGTGAAGCAAATTGGAATATAAGTAACCCCAGCACAAATATCTATTCACATACGTGGCAACGGCATGAAAACGGAGGTATTATATGTGTTTAATATGACCCATGGGCATAAATTGTATTGTGCATATTGAACATAGTATAATATCAATAAAAGTATAATGGTGAATTTAAAAGAGCTTCAATATTCTGATTGTACAATACTCTCGTTGCCAATGGGCTCGATATCATCTTGAGTGCTGTGTAAATCATGCGAGATAAGTATATATCAATGTTCCACACAGATGTATCTTGTTGACAAAGCCATACATAAAACATAATAGTATATATCGTACTATTAATGCACAAAATATGCTTATCCACACTAATACTTTAGCGCACAAATGTATGCCGATTGTCATTGCGTTGAGGCCGAAGTGTAAATGAATTATATGATGTCCTGACAATCAAAATTAGAACAAACGTGTGATCGCTGAGAAAACCCAAAATGTCTAGTGTTTATATGTGCGGGTACCAAAAGTATGTGAATTAGTTATACCCATTAACTTAAAAAAATATAGTTTTTATATCCTAGCACGGTTAAGTCAGCTGGTATATATCATATTGTTGCATGATTTAATATCAAAATTTGCCTAAAATAATGCATATTTAGTGCAATTCCAGTATTTTCCGTACGACCCTGTATTATATTTAATTTTTCTTCTTTTGAATGTAGGGATATTGCTGCTCTACGCGATTACTGCAGTTTTTCACTTTGAAATATGTAAGTAAAAGGTGAGATTAAACATGCAAAAGTTTTGCGTATATCAACATTGTGACTACATTTTTTGGCTATCGTGCAATATTAATAATAGTATTCAAATTGACGTATACTTTTATTCAAATAATGCATATTTCACAGCACGTAGTACATAGCATAATAATCCGTACAGTAAGCATAACACCTTGCACATTTGGAAACAAAAACCAGCTGAACGATTTTAAATTCGGTATGGCTATTTGCGTGTCTATGATAGGATTTGGTTATAAATACAATATGTAGTCGCCATGAAAGATTTGCGCGATATCGCAACCGCACTCGCAGCATGCTGTACGGCGACCGGGATACTATCCGATCCCGTCGAACGACGACCCGATAGTCTCGCCAGACGACAGCAGCAGCAACTGCCGGCACGGATGACAACAGCGACAACAGTGACGACAGTTACACGAAGTCAGGCAACGCTGATAGCAGAAACGCAGACAGCGATACGAGCATGGGCGATAACGATCCCGTGAGTAGTGCCACGAACCCCATCGACAGTTGCAGCAACAACATCGTAAGTAGGCACAACGCCACGAACAGAAATGGGAGCTGCATCTTAAAGCCGTTTATTTATTGCGAAGTTGCGCCAAGCACAGTGGCTGACAGTTGCAGCAACGACAGCAGCATAACCCGCAGCATTGATAGACACGTCCATAAGAGATACATCGTAGCACTTGACCAAATTGATTGGGCCAGGCGACTACATCGACGCAGCGCGGCCCAAACGTAAAATGCTACTCAAGATGTACTCCATATTGTAGCTTCTGGGGGGTCTACGTTGTGGTTTTTACTGTCTGTATGTTTATGGCTGTGCTGATTATACTATCAATTTTTACACTCATTAACATACGTTGAGTACAATGTACTAACATACTTGCCATTATTGCCATATCGCGAGTGCATGACCTGAATCGATTTATGTTAGATCATGTGCGCGTTTACACGACGTGGGACGAGTAGCACAATAATGACACCCATATTTACAAAAATGCTGGATCTGCAAATACGACCCGCGCAAGTCACAGCGATCTTTGTGCCTTTGTGCCTCGGTGGTCGTCGAGACTCTGTCAAGGTTGGTATCCAGACGTTTAAGAAATCCAAAAAACACGTGCTCGTCTACCGCATTACAGACTGTGTACGTGCAGTGCTCCGTACTTTGCGGAGACAAAAAACGATATAATAATTAGACCACAAGATATTAGCAACGACCTATTGCGGCGGATGCAGGAACAGCAACGTCCAGCAAGTGTAAACATGCAAGTACAAATGCAATAACCCCAATAAACAATTGCACAAACGCCGCAACGGACATATCACCAACTGCAACATCCCGTGCAACGACTCGAGAGATGGCTAGACCGATAACAGCAACGTCTTGAGCAACGTTCGAGCTATATCAGCAGCAATGTCATTCATGACGATGGAGAAAGATGTCGATATACTGGTTTAAACTGTGGTGTAGGGTCAGTAGTACCGGGCAACTCGGTACAGCAAACATGTCGACTACAACCGTCATGTTCTGTCAATGTTCATTGCACGATCGCAATTTAATATATGATACATCTCAGCAATTTTACTTGTTTGTGAGTACTTCTTCCCTACTCATTACTGGATGCTACGCAAGTGTATTTGCATGTCGTAATCATGTTGTCAAAGCCATTGCGCATAGTGTATTTATATATATTTAATATGCATCACATATTGTACAATCTTACCTACTGCACATGCTTTATCATTTTGAGCTGGTTGCGTATTTTCAAAACATTTATCGCACCCTATTCGCATTACGTCAAATACTTCGACCGATAAGTTAAGCCAGATATGCATTCCCTTCTTTTACCTGTACTAGTACATTTTCCCCTATCATTTTATATGTTCTATTTTTCTTGTGACTGACTACATTTCCGTCGTCGCCCACGCAAAGCAATAATTTTGGCGTTTGTAAATGTTATTTTTTCACTATACTTAAATTGCCACTGTTTTACAGTATGCTTGCTATTGTGTCTGTAACACATGTAAAATTGTGTTTGTATATATCTTATAAACTGTCTCTTGTAGCTGTAGTTTCGCGCACAAATCGGTGTAATTGTTGCCATTTCGTTTAAGAATAACATTGCATCTGCTGGCGAGTTTTCGCAGTGCAGTTCGCCTTGATATATTTTTGGAGAATGACTTTTGCGCAATTACGAGTTGAAAGGGTATTCAAAGTTGATTGAATTTGATTGTCTCTTTTTCGTGGCAAACTGAGCTGCTGCTGCCATTAGCACCGTCGGCAGCGCCGGTTGTGCATTGACGGTCGCTTCGACTCGGTCGTAGGCGTACAGTAGCTGTCTGTCGCTGCGTTTGCGCAGCTTAACTGCTTCATTGAGGATCATAATTGAATGGTACGCTCACATTTTTTTGGTCAGCAAATATGAATATTAATCGGTAAAAATATTCAGCACAAGAACTTCATTGACACGCAATTCAAGCTGCTGATGGGGACAGCGCCTGGAGCTGGTCGAGCGGACGCTGCCGACGCGATGGAGAGCGCAACGCAGCGCAAGCGTGCACACAAGAATGCAATAGCTGGGCCAGCGTCGCCGACATCGAACGCATCGACAGCGACGCCGTCATCGTCGCTCAACAGCGAGACGCGTAACTTTGACGACGACTCTGAGGACGACGACCTCGCCGCGTTCCTCTCGGGCGACGACCTGCAGGCAGCAGTTGTTGCTGAAAAAGAACGCTATAGCGAGCTGCGTCGCAAGCAACGGCAGCGCAAACAGCGTCTTACCGCTGGACGCAGTGGCAGCGTCGCGTGGCTGCTCCAGAGCATTCGCGCAGGTTGGAGCGCATTGTGGCAGCTGTCGCTCGCACGCGTCTTGCTCGCAACGGCGTTTCTCTGGCTGCTTGCTGCTCTGCTGTGGCTGCGCTGGCCGATCTACATCCAGCGCATCGCAGAGCCACTCGCAAAGGCGCTTGGCGACAAGCTGAAAGCAGACGTCGAGCCCCGCGTGGTTCTCGCAACCCTCGTGCTGCCGTTCGTAGTTAGCGGTGTGCTGTTCTACGGACTCGCACCACCGATCGATCGCTCGCATCCCATAGACTGGCGCGCTGCGAAGTGGCTCCAGTGGCTCCGTCGACAGCGTCGGTTGTGCGTTGGCGGCCACTTTGATTCGGTCGACATTATAGCAATCGCTGTGTTTACGCTCGTGCAGCTCAACTGCTTTATTGGGAAGCTACTGATTGATCAGTACACTGGGAAGCTTGCAAAAGCCGGTTTGCTCTCCCGCTCAGCGCGATCGTTGGGCATGAACGGTCTCTATGCGATCGTACGTACTCTTGCTTTCTCTCTCTCACTCTCTCTCTCCTATAAACACACTCACACTCATTGCGTCTCTCTTGTACTAGATCCTGTCGGTCCTTCTCGTGTCGCGCCAATCGTTTGTGTTGCAATACTTGCGTCTATCGAGCGAACGTGCGAGCAAGTACCACGTGTGGAGCAGCAGCGCTGCGGTCGTGTTCCTCGTGCTCCATGGCGCGCTCTACGGCATCGTGTGGTATCAAAAGGGCGTTTTGCTATCGAAAGCACTACCGTGTCGGGCTTGTTCGACAACCGAAGCGTACAAGACGATGCGCAACTTTGCAGGCGTCGTAGCGCTTGCAGTGTTGCTGGTGGTGGCACTTGCATCCCGCGAATCGGTCCGTCGGCAGTCGTTTCAACGCTTTCAGATTGCGCATGTGCTGAATGTCGTCGTCGTTGTTGCGACGTGCGTGCATTACTACCCCGCAGCATTCTGGCTCGCACCGGCTGTGCTCACGTACGTGCTCTATCGCATCGTCGCACGTGTCGGACAAGCGACCGTGAGCGTCGTGTCGGTTACTGTACTTGCTAATAAGATCCTCCAGCTCGAACTGTGTCGACCAGCCGTGAAGTCGACAAACGACTTTGCGCCTGGGCAGTTTGTGTATCTAAGAGTGGATGCAATCGGTCGACGTGCGTGGCATCCGTTTACGGTCCGATCGAGTCCATTGCGTCCGTCGCTGTTTGTCGATGCGAAAGTCCATCGCGGCTTTACGCAGCAGTTACTGGCGCTCGTCAAGAGCCATCGGCTGTTGCATGTACGCGTCGATGGGTACTATGGTGAACCGATTGCAATATGCGACCACATGGTGTTTGTCGCTGGCGGGAGTGGCATCACGCCGTTCTTGAGTGCGTTCGAGCACTTGCATCTGCAATCCGAGCCACCAGAGGCGGTTCTTGCCACGAAACGAGCAACGTTTCCAAAGACGATGTGGATCGTCTGGACGAGTCGCGATGTCGAGTTGCTGGACGCCCATGCTGCGTTGCTGCAAACGATGCGCGCGTCGACGCACTGGCGCTGCAAGATCTGGCTCCACTGCACACCGGCAGCAGTCGATGCGATCGATGACGAAATCGACAACGACAATGCGCTGGACGACGACGCACTGTGCGACGACGATAGCAGCAATCGCGTCGAGCAGTTCTTTCCAGCATCGACGCACCGCATGGCGTACGCACGCGACGCTGCGCTTTCGCAGCCACTTGCGGTGTTTGTTGGTGCGAGCGTCGGGGTGGCGCTCGGATTGTATTCGAGTTTGATACTCGAGAGTCCAAGTTGGTGGCACAAGCGCGTCTTGCTGCTTGGTGCGAGTGTCTGCGGTGCTGCACTCGGTGCTGCGACTGTGCTGCTCGCTCAGCGCGCACTGTCACGTCAATGGTGTCGCCGTCAGGGCAGCGCGGCCAACAGCGTCAACGGCTCAGCCGTGACGGAGCTGGAAAGCACTGGGCTGGACTTATCAAGCCCCGTGACGCCACGCACGCCACGCAAACGCACCGACAGCGGCAGTGCGACGAGCGTTCTACACCGCAATTTTGCTGTTGTACCAACACGACCGGATGTGCAGCAGCGACTACGGAACATTCACAGTGAGATCCAGGAGAACTACGGTATGAATGCGGACGTCGGTGTGTTTGTGAGTGGCCCTGTGAGTCTCCAAGCAGACGTTGCGCATCATGCGAGCGCTTTGCACTCGCCACTGCTTACTGTGCATTACAAGTCGTTCTCAGTGTGACATGGCCTGCGTAAGTGACCGTAGATGGATGAGGGCACACACAGGAAGGTGCATAGTAACACGGACACTACGGACGATGTGTAATGAATGTCGTAAAGTACTTGTTGAACTGCTGATATGTACGTAAAGGTGGGGTGGGTGCATTGGTTACAAAACGAATCGAAAGGACACAAGACATCGTGACTTGATCCCTACGGTGTTTCCTACCACGGATAGATGTCCTCGCTCATCGTACAGCATGCATTGCATCCTACAGCATTACATGCGAGAGATTACAATGAGCTGAACCACATTGAAGATTGAAGCGTGCCATAACAAAGCTGAGCAAAGCGCTCCTTGTTTGTTCACGCCATTTCGTTGAGGACGAGTTTACGCTGGTCTGGCTATAATCATGCATGTGAGGCAAATTAGAGCTACAAACACAACCATTTCGTGTGCTGAAGTGATCGATATCATACTCGAGAGGCGCGGGAGTTATGGTTTGAAACCCAGCTGCTACTTTGTTGTCGAGTCGTTGAAAATATTTTATATTTTTCATAATACGGTAGGTAAAAACCTAAATCTGGAGCGTGAAAAGGGCACTGGAAAAAGTACGTCGATTTCTCTGCCCTCACTGAAACCAAGTGGTTTACTCCACGCTCGCCTACTCGTCAGCAAGGCCTTCCTCGCCGTCGTTGCGCGCACTCACTTGTCTTGTCCGCACGCAACAACTCTCGCTTCCGCACTCTGCGCACCGCAAGCAAGCAAGCGGAAGAGAGATCACCGCAAGTAGCACCACCAGCACCACTTTGCTCGTCCGTCCGTCCATCGCGACGTGTGCTATCGCATCGACTCTCTCCCCCTCGCTCGCTCTTCTTTGTCCTCTTCTCGGCGCGAGCGCTCTCGTCGTTGTAGCAATACCCACCGCCTTTTCCGCACTCCCACTCGCAAAAACGACCGAGCATGGCGGACTCAATCGACGTCCCGCCTCCTCCGTCCAGCAACAGCGACGGCCACAGCGTCTGGGTCCCACACGATGCCGACGTCTGGATGCGCGCCACGGTCTTGCGCAAGCTCGACGACGGCGCGCGCGCTGAAGTGCGCCTCGAAGCCGGTGAGTACCACCGCGACGACGGTCTCGTCAAAGTCGTGAACATCCAGGAGATCTCCAAACTCGCAGGTGCGTCCATATGTCTATTGTATCTTGCTTTCTTAGTTTATTGCCTTACACGGCCCTAATTGCCTCACATCATCTCACTCGTCTCTCTGTCTCTGTGTCTCTTTCTCCTGTCGTCCTTTCTCAATGTACTTTCCAAATAGGTGAAATGTCGGACCAAGCAATGCCCATTTGCAACACGTTCGCGCCCGACGGCGTCCACGACATGTGCACACTGAACCACTTGCACGAACCAGCTGTGCTGCGGAACCTCGAACTCCGCTTTGCGCAGCAGATGCCATACACGTACACGGGCCAGATCTGCATTGCAGTCAACCCGTACCAGTGGCTCGATCTGTACAGCCCGAGCCTGTATTCCCAATACCTCGAGCAGCCGCGCGAGACGCTCGATCCACATCCATTTGCGCTCTCCGCAACGTCGTACACGGACATGAAACGCACGGGCGTCGACCAGTCGATCCTTGTGAGCGGTGAGTCCGGGGCAGGGAAGACCGAGACCGTGAAGATCATGATGAACCACTTGGCGTCGATCTCCGGTGGCGGTGACCGTGGGACGCTCGTGATTGATCAAGTGCTGAAATCGAACCCGTTGCTCGAGTCGTTTGGGAATGCAAAAACGAAGCGAAATGACAATTCGAGTCGGTTTGGGAAGTTTGCGCAGCTCCAGTTTGATGCCGTCGGGTCGCTCGTTGGCGCTCGGTGTGAGACGTACTTGCTCGAGAAGAGCCGCGTCGTGGGCCAGACGGTCGGCGAGCGGAACTACCACATCTTTTACCAATTGTTCCGCTTGACCGAGAGTCGGAAACACGAATTGCGCATTGCCGGTGACGTTGCAGCGTACAAGTACGTCCGTGCTGGCGCCGACGCAGAACTGACTGGTATGGACGACGACCAGTGTCTGCGTGAGACGCAAGAGGCGATGGACATCATTGGGATCACACAGGAAGAGCAGCACGCGATCTTTGAGATCGTTGCAGCGATTCTCAACTTGGGCGAAGCGCAATTCGTCCACGGTGCGTCAGAAGAGAAGAGTCACGTGGCAAACGAAGAGATTGTCGAGAACGTTGCGCATTTGGTCCAGACCGACGTCGAAGCGCTGCGGAGTGTATTGCTGGAGCGCTCGATCACCGCAGGGAACGAATCGTACACGATCCCGCTCAACAGCGAGCAGGCGAGCGACTTGCGCGATGCGTTGGCGAAAGGGATCTACACGCAGATGTTCGACTGGCTCGTCCACCGGATCAACAAAGCGATCTGTTCGACGCACAACGTGCAGACACACATTGGATTGCTCGACATCTTTGGGTTTGAGTCGTTTGCTACGAACGGCTTCGAGCAGCTCTGTATCAACTACGCGAACGAGAAGTTGCAGCAAAAGTTCAACAGCGACGTGTTCAAGACCGTGCAGCGTGAGTACGTTGAAGAGGAGATTCCACTGACGCTCGTGACGTTCGAAGACAACCAGCCGATCTTGGACTTGATCGAAGGCCGCATGGGGATCGTGAGTTTGCTGAACGAAGAAGTGTTGCGGCCCCAGGCGAGTGACATGACGTTTGTGTCGAAAGTCGCCGACGCGTTTGGCGACCACCCGAATTTGGAGAAGAGCAAGTTCAACCAGATGTTGTTCACAGTCAAGCACTACGCTGGCGACGTCGCGTACAACGGCAATGGTTTCCTCGAGAAGAACAAGGACACGCTGCCGACCGACATGGCGCAATTGCTCCAGGGTAGCTCGAGTGCCGTGATCGCTGCGATCTTTACGCCACAGGAGCCAATTGTCGAGCTCAAGCAGCGCAAATCGGGCGGTCGTGAGTCGGCAGCCGCAGCAGCGCGTGCGAGCCGTGGCAAGGCAGGACGGCAGCAGAAAGGCTTCCTCGTCGGTAACACGATCGCTGGTGGCTTTCGGAAGCAGTTGGGCGAACTCATGGAGACGATCAACAAGACGTCGTCGCAGTACGTGCGGTGCATCAAACCGAATGCGAACAAGAGCCCCGATGAGTTTGATCGGACGATGATTGTCGAGCAATTGCGCTGTGCTGGTGTGATTGCAGCGATCCGGATCAGCCGTGCAGCGTTTCCAAACCGCTTGCCGCTCGCAGACTTCCAAGCGCGGTTCCAGATCATCTGTCCGTCGCATCTGCGGAGTGCGCCACCGACTGAGATGGTCGTCGGGTTGCTCCAACAGCTGCTACCGGACGAAGCGATGACGAGCACAAAGAACAGCACATTCGCAGTCGGAAAAACAAAAGTGTACTTTAGTTCCGGGCTGTTGCAGCAACTCGAAGATAAACGCAATGCGCTGCTGCAACAGTATGCGGTTCTAATCCAAAAGACGATCCGTGGCAGCATGTTGCGTCGCCGCTTTGTCGCTCTGCGTGCTGCGAGTGTCAAAGTCCAGACGTTTACACGCGGTGCGTTCGCCAAATGGCGCTATAACGTCACACGCGCACTTGTGATCAAGCTCCAGGCGCGCCAGCGCGGCCGCTTGCAGCGCGTTGCGTTCGCGGAGCTCGTCGTGCGCGTCCGGCGGGAGAAAGCGTTGGCGTTGGAGCGCGCGCAGCAAGCGCAGCGGGAATTGGAGCTGGCACAAGCGCGCGAGAAGGCGCAGCGGGAACAGGAAGCAGCTGCTGCACTGGCGCGTGAGCAACAGCAACATCAGATGCAGCAGCAGCAAGCGCTGGACGACAGCGAGGTGCTCAATGACCCGCAGCCGGTACGGATGATCGCGTTTGTTTGTCTCTTTGTATAGAAAGCGACATGTGTGTGTGCACTGGCTCTCTTGTGTACATTGAATCGATTACTAAGGGGGGCGTTGTCGTAGGAGCCGGTGGAAGACGACTGGAGTGACGAGAGCGACAAGGACGAACAAGGTATGTTTATCGTTTGTATCGAGTGCGGCAGAGAGAGACCGCAAGCGCAGCACTGGCTCTATTTCTCTCGTTCGCGTTCGCGTTCGCTTACACGCTGTTTATCATCAACATGAACAGGCGGTCCCGTGTCGCCCCGGACGCTCCGTGCACTGACGGACGCTGCGTCCAAGGTCGCGGAAGCCGAAGCGGCGGCGCGCGACGCGAAACAAGCGGCCGAGACGGCGCTGGAGCTGAATCGCGAGTTGGTCGCCCAGAACGACCGACTGCGCTTGACGCTCACGTCGAACGTTGCGGAATACGCGGATGAGATGCTCCAGCGCGAGAACGAACGACTCAAGCAGCAGGTGCTGCAGCTCCAAACGAAGCTCGTGCGGTCGCAGGAAGTGTCGCTGATCAGCGCGCGCGTCGTCGATTCGCGCATTACGTACCGCGAAGGTCGCCAGTTTGTCGAGTACAAGCTCCAGATCGAAACAAATACGCGCGGGACGCTGTTTGTGTGGCATCGGTACTCGACGTTCCGCAATTTGGCAGCGACGCTCCAGACGAAGAACGGCTACAAACGCAAAGAGATTCCCGAATTGCCGAACAAGCAGCTGTTTGGGAACTTTAGTGAGAAGATCATCCAAGAGCGCGTTGCGAAATTGAATCAGTTCTTGGAAGCTGCGACGAACGCCGAGTACCTCCAGTGGGGCATTCGCGTCGATCAGGATACGTGCGTCTACAAGCGCCGCGTCAAGTCCGCTGGTGGTGGCGCTGGTGGTGGTGCAGGAGGCAGTGGAGGTACGACGGGCCCAAACACGACGCGCGAGAGCATCGTGTCGACTGCTTCGACTGCAAACTCGTCGCCACGCGCGTCGTCGCGGCTGTCGATGAAAGCGTTTAGCTTCCGTCGCAGCAGCACTGCCGGCAATTGAGGCAAGTGTGTATGAGTAGAGGCAGTGTGTGTAGTCGAGAAGGACGGTGGACGACGAGAAGGGTGAGGACGAAATGGCGAGACGAAGGAGCGAGAGCGCTTGTATGAGTATCCTGGGTGGCGGCAAGCTGTGTGCGCGTCATGGGTTTATGAGAGAGAGAGAGTGAGAGAGAGCGGCGCACACGTCGGTTGGTAGGTAGGTAGACAGCAAGAGGCAGATATGCAGCCACGATGCATCGTTCATTCGTGCGCTGTGTGGCGTTGTACATGTTGAATCAATTGCATCATCGTTCAGTGTCGCTGTCATGAGTTACAGTCACGCATGAAAATGCTTTAATGTTGCACGCAGGTGCGAGCCTTGATGCGGGTTCCTCTGTTGCCACACATGTACTTGCAGCAGTCTTCACGTCGTGCTCGATAACAGTTGTGACGCTTCGTTTCAATTCGACGCTACTGACAGCAATACTATTGGCGTTAATATATTGCGAAGTGATGAAACATGTCGATATCAACTCAAATAAATAAGTGAGCATCAAAATAATTTGTCCAAAAATGAGGTATTGACACTATTATTTTCGAGCAGCATTTACAAAACATATTTAATCCATCAGTACTAACTCTTCACGTGCGCGGCGAACAAGAAGGCTTTGTATTCTACCGCAAGACGCTCGATACCGGTACATGGCTTGACCTCCATCGTGCCAGTCGTGTGCAGCCGATGCCGTCGTTTACATCCATCTGGAACGCAAGACAGAGAGTGTGTAGTTAAAGTCGGATCAGCGTAGCGCAGGACAGCCGTTAATGTAGCAGAAAACTAGTTTGCATGTAGGATTCTGTCGATCTACTCGAAATATCTTAGAGTTCAGTTTGATATATTTTGTTTCATCGTAATTGAATTTGCACTGAGAAAATGAGGTAGGAACGACATTTGTCAAAGCATTGTTAGTTGACTTTTAGATCTATTTCGATATCATCCAAACAACCAAATAGAAGGTATTTCTACGTAGCGCACAAACATTATAAAGTTTTATATAATAGTTAAGGTTTTTCGGAAAGTTTTTCTAAAGTTCGTATCTCGACTTCTAGATCTAATCTGAACGTAGTTCAAAGTCATTACTTATAGCCTTTTCAAAGTAAGCTAGGAAATACTCTAGCTAAACATTTCATATCTACTTTTAAGGACGATTTGTTTTTTGTTGCTTACACATGAAGCTGCAAAACAAATCGTCCTTAAACAGAGATATGATTAGCTCTATTATTGACCAGAGGCATTCACACAGTTTATGAAAGCCCAAACTTCCATTTCAGCCGCCTGGAAACCAGACGCAATACAATACATGCGTATGGAAATCTACGTAGTACAGTACTAAGTATTGTATTGGTGAGTGATAGAATCGTTCAAAAATAAATATATAGTTTCAATGTTCTACGAATCTACGCGCAATAAAGTTGCGAAAAACGTTTTTATACTAAAGTCAGCTCAATAGTACAAACGATACACTTTTCGAAATGAATGATTTAAGAAATACAAATGTACACATCAAATATATCGGTTGTATAGCCCACGATGCATTTCATCTACAGACAACTTGCAGTTTATGCATGCACGATTAAGTCACACATTCGTTCTTGTCATACATATTCTCAGAACCATTATATGGCGTACAAAAAACAAGTCCCTTACGTAATAATCTTACAAGAACACAAGTTCTCGTTGATCCGACCAAAATATTTAGCACATCCTCAAATTTGTAGCATGATAAATATACTGAGGTAGAATTGTAACACACGTAACCCATTCAAGTATCATCCATGAGGGTGACGATATATGTGCTGCACTTACACCCTTAATCTATGTGTTTACAATGAAACGAAAAACACCACACTATTATATTGTTATTATGTATAGTTTGCATATTATAAATACATTTTCACATCGAAATGTATGTCGATCTGAAGCCGATGAAGGAAGATGTGATCGATGTCGACGAGATAATGAAATACAAAAGCTCGCGAACCTTATTTATACATTCATGATTTAGTTGAAAGATTACACTATCGAAAGGTATTGTGTGGGAGTGATAAGTTAGTGAAAATGAACAGTGAGTTAAATGCCTTTTTCGGGCGGGTGAGTACAATGTGTAGATACAAAAGTTGTCGTCTCGAGATTGTAGGCGTTATATGCGGTGACGTATGCGAGAGCGGTTTTAGAGCGTGTATGTATGCGGAAGTACCCGACTTCAATTTTTTGTATGCTACATGTGTGTATCATGTATAGTCACATATCGTGTATGAGGGTCCCAAATGTGTGCTTATACTGAGTGTTATCTGTATATTACTTTTTATCACGATAAATAGCTAAGTACATCATTTTCGAATTTTCGTGCTGCACCAATAAGTCGCCGTATGCCACATCAGCAAGAGTAGTTGAATGATACATCGAGCAGGAATCAACAATACATCCGATTGTATTTTGACAGCGTTTCATTATTGAAATTTGGATCAGCGACATGCATTTACGTCATGCAGACTTTACTGTGTCATTGTAATATAACGACTGAACGAAAATACAGTCTGCGTGGCACTCATGCGTTGCGCGCATATTTGCTGGTCTCGGTGCTTATATCGTATTTTTCGTGAAACCGCTCAATCAGAATATATATATATCTGAGTCCCTTTTCTTACAATGTCATAATTACGAGATTTGCGCATACAAAAGTCAATGTCTCTGTTGCTGCAAACAGAGCCCGTATAACTAATCATAGATATACTTTTGGATTGTATGTTATTGTACTTGTGAGACTAGCACAAAGTGTTTTTATCACGTTTTGGTGTATTCATAAACTACTTGGAATTATAGTATAATCAGCTTTCATGTTCTGCTTCAGACAAAGTTATATTATTGGCTTATTTGTCGCTTTTGCTCAATACTGCTTGAATTAGCGAATTCTGTTACACGTTCTCCATTTAGCCCAACTTTAGAAGTTGGGCTAAATGGATAATAAGTCAAACAGACAAACACTCGAAGGTAATGTACCTGGAACTCAATGGTGATACATACAGGTTACGTAAATACTGTATTTAACCTGTCTTGTACTGACCACGACGATAGAGGAGTTTTAACTGTGAAAACAAATCAGGTTACGTAAATCCTTTTATAAAAGAACAAAGTATCGATCTCGTCGTTACGGTTGTATACGTCGTTTCTCAGATATGTCGTTTGTCTTTGTATGAAAATGGATAACCTACCACTTCAGGAAGAAAATCGCATGGGTTATTCATTTCACTACAGATAATGAGTGCAAACGACATACAGTACGTGAGAATGTACCGCAGCTGCGACGAGTGTGCTTTTAACCCCATAATAAACCTTTTGGACGACTTGCGCCATTAACGGGCACCTGAGTTGGCTTTGCTGTTGTGCTCGATTTGATTTTCGATTCGACTTCACTCTGCATTTTTCCGCCTACTGCACACACACAACCTCAGCTCCTACCTCTCACCACGACCCAAGCGCAACGAACCAAGGCGCTGAAAAGCAAACTAAGTCGACGATGAAGACCTACGCGCTCGTGGTTGTCGCCGCTGCTCTCGCTGCGTTGGCTGCGATCGAGCCGGCTGTGGCACTCGAAGACGGTACGATTGAAACTTGTGGAAGTCTGACGGAGTCGCTCTGTGTCTGCGGTCTGGAGGGTTCGTGTTGCATATTTATAAGTGGGCTGTATCGAGAACGACATGTCGTGCCGGGCGAGACTGTCAATCTCGAGTGTACATCTCTCGCGCATCTGACGCATTGCATTTCGGTCAATGCTTCACGATGTAGGAGCGCACTTGCGCCGCTTGGACGAAACTCCGCAGCAGCCGCCACCGCCTATGGAGCGCAACCAAGGACCTGACGAGAGCGACGACCGAAAGGAGCACTATGGGTACTACCCGCGTTACCCGTACTATCCGCGTTACCCGTACTACCCGTACTACCCGTACCACCACCACCACCATGGCTACTGAGTTTGTGGCGCTACTGCGCAGTCTCGGTCGTCGATCGGGCGACAAGCGCGAGTGGTGGATGTGTGCGTGTGGATGTGAGCAAGTAGGTTGCATAACGTGATAGGATCAGTGTGTGTGTGAGAGAGAGAGAGAGAGAGAGATGCTGTTCGTTACTCGAGCTAGTCAGTAGGCAGTCAATGTATGTTTGTCAATGTGACAGCGTTTTGGCAGATCGAAATGACGTTGGTTTGTTTGGTCGTTTGATAGCAATGGCAGCGATAGGCTTTGTTTTATATGGTAGAGATGTCATACAACTGCAGCTTTGTCAATTGGATTAACCCAAGACACTTCAACGGTGGCATCTGATTAGCTTTGACCAATAGACTGACGAACAACAACCAAATCGGCAGCAACGCACGCAGTAGCTTTGCATTAACACCCGATCGGACACTTAGACGACGATGACGCTCAATGCACCACGACCGCCGCCGCTGCAAACACGACCACGCGTTCCACCGCTACGACCAACGTCCACACATGCGACCGAGTACACTGCACAGCAGCAGCAGCTCGGTCGACCGGTGTCGCCCCACATTACGGTCTACAAGCAAGCGATCCCAGCGATCGCATCGATCACGAACCGCGTCAGTGGCTTTGCGCTTTCGCTTGGGTTCGGCGCTGCCGGTGTCGCTGCGAGCGCTGGGTACGACGTCCCGTCGCTGATCCATGCGCTCCAGGACGCGGGGCCGTCGGGGTTTGTCCCGCTCACGAAGTTTGCAGTCGCATTCCCGCTTACGTACCACTGGCTCGCAGGCGCGCGCCACCAGGTGCGTAGCATGCGCTCGTCCCTTTGTTGGGACTACAGGTGTATTTTGATCGGTACACTTACAAATTCGTTCTGATTTGATCTGACACATTGCAGGGTTGGAACAGCGCACCAAATTTCATCTACATGCGCTTTGCGACGACGTCGAGTGTGTTGCTGTTTGCAACGGCGGGGATCGTTGCACTTGGTGCATCGACGTGCTCGCTTGCACCGCGTCGTCGTGATGCGTAAGCGATGAAGTGCAAGTTTACGAGTTCGTTTAGGAGGCGATTGACAGTGAGGGTTCGCGTCTCGACTTGGACTGACGGGTTCGAACGTGAAGCGTCGTGAGTTGTGTGTGAGATTTAGTAACAAAGCAGATGCAAACCAATGTATCGATGTGTGTATATGAGGTGCAATCCTACGGCCTAGCAGCCAAAACAGACGGCTTAACTACTTTCGTCCAAATCGACTGGAAGTCGTCATCATTGCGTGTGTTCAGCTGCACGCCAAGTGATTGCCGCGCCTGTTCTCGCTCTCGCTCGCTCTCACTCTCTCTCTCTCTCTCTCTCTCTCTCTCTACGCGTCGTCCTTCTCAACTGCAGGGCGCTTGATCGTGTATAGCGCAGCACCGAGACTGAGTGCGACCGACGCACCGATGAGTGCGTAGCTCGACTTGGGTGCGTCGACGTTGTTAATCAGCTTCGGGGCATTGTCCCACACCTGGCGGTAGAGCAGCGCTGTGTGTGAGCTTCTAGTAGGCGTACAGACAGAGAGACAAATAGTCGACGTACAACGTGGCGCACAGCGCTGAGCGAGTGGTACGTGAGCGGGAACGCGACGAGGAACTTGGACACTGGCGCAAAGCCAGGGATCGTCGCCTGTGCGGTGTAGATCAGCGACGGGACGTCGGCGCCGACAGCGGCGAGCGCAGCACCACCCGTGAAGCCGATCGCAAGCGCGACGCTCGTCGCACGGTTCGTGATCGACGTCAGCGCCGTGACGGGGAACGCGTAGATCTCGACGTGCGGCGACACGGGGCGGCCGAGCGCAGCCTGGCGTTCCGTGTACGTCTGTGCAGCTGGCGCCGCCGACGACGACGCGCGCATCGCAGCGCGTGCGACCGCGGTCTGCGCGGTCTTCTTGCTGAGTGTGAGGAGGCTCATCTTACGTAATGCGTGTCTGTGGAGGTGGTGGTGCTGTGACGGCGAGAGATGGATGCAGGTCGTGACGACGCAGGCGTTCTTATGTTTCTGGTGTCGAATGTGCTTTGAGCTGGTTTCACAGCCGCTCAACTCGCTTTTGGGCCATCTTGTGTGTGTGTGTGAGAAAAGCAAGGGAGGGGACGAAATTGCGGTGGTCCAGCTTTTAACTACATATATGTTTCTAAAACATATTTTAATATTGAATCGCTCTCTTTTCAACCACAAACGAAAAAACACAAACAACATGTTGGCGACAACCGGACTCCGTCGCGCCGTGGCGCTCAGCTCGCGCGTGCAGAGCCAGCGCCGCTTTGGTGGATCGCTCTCGAAGAACAAACACATTGAGGTGCGTCTGCCGGCTGTGCTTGTATTGTATTTGTGTGCGTGTGATGGCAGCGAGTCCATCGAGGGCGGCCGCTCGTACAGACACACAAACGCACTTGCGTATTGCGCTCGCTGCTATCAGTTGCTGCGACTGACTGTACCCTCACCTGTCTTTTCACGTACGTTTATCTACACTTTGTACATCGACAGAACTACAGCAACTGGCGTGGCGACTCGGAGAAGCGCTTCAAGTTTGACGGCGACTTCTTCACGTCCATGGCGGCGTGGGGCGTCGTGCCATTTACGCTCTACTTTGTCATCGCATCGAACGAGCGCGTACGTTGTTGTGTGTTTGTATGTATTGACGATATGTAGCCCACAAGCGACTGACGCACGACTTGTGTCTCTTGTGGCGACTCGCGCACGTTTGACGTGCTGTTTGTATGCAGCACACGCGCGACAAGAACAACGGCCTCCCAGACTCGTTCCGCCAGTAAGGACAGAATGACAACTGCGGCACATCCTCATTCAGCTAGCAAGTCGTTGATTTGACAGACAGTCAGCGTCAACATTCGTATAGCAATGCACACAAACAACATGGAAGATCTGTTTGAACTGATACACTCGTTCGTTGTTGCTGTTTCCTCATGTCCTCAACTTACATATTATTATTTTATATATTGCTAATTAATTTGACTTGTGACTGTTGCCTTTGAACTGCAGTACAGTATGTGTTGAAAATGGAACTCCGCACTGACACGACCAGCACGGACGCTCGCGATGCACAAAGTGCAGACGACGCGACAGTCGCAGCGTTCTACGCGCGCGTGATCCAGCGCGTCTGCACAAGCTTTCGAGAACGAGATCCGAGTCGCAACGCTGACGTTGCAGCATTACTCGAGCACGTACGTGTGCATGCTGCTGTGGTCATGCACATGAGCTCGCTGTACTCACGACAACCTTGCATGGGTCACGTATGCGTACGCTGCTGCTGATGCATTACTGCAGCAATGGCGTGAGCGCATCGCGTGCTACACTGGCGTTCCGGTCCCGGGCCATGGTAGCGGGCCACTCACTGGGGTCTTGCTGACGATCAGCCAGTCGGTGCTTCCACGTGACACAACAGATGATGCCGCAGCAGCAGCAGATGACAGCAAGACAACAGACACTGCAACAATCACTACGAGCGCTGTTGTTACCAGCAGGAATAACAACAGCGACACAGCAGGACACACTGCTGGCCGCCACATTGTACGTTGCGCTTGCTTTAGGTGCACTCGTCACGTATTCACACACACTCACTCACTGCCTAACTGACTGACTGACTGACTGACTGTTTGGCTGCCTACATAATGGACGATGACGGTGTAGGCGCTTCCAAATAGCCAATCGCAGTCAATCTTTGCCAAGATGGTACGCACTTCGTGCAGCCAACTGGCTCTCTATGGCACCACGACAACGGGCACTGACGCTTCTCTCTCTTTCTCGCTCTCTTTCTCTCTTTCTCTCTTTCTGGCTCTCTCTCTGTAGCTCGGCGAGAAACGCAAATGGAGTCAACTGGACGGTGCTGACGACAGCGACAGCGACACAAATGAACGACATGCTGCTGCGAACAATAGCAACAGCGACGAGAGCGACCGTGAACGCACGAGCGACGTACTCACGACGTCGAGTCGCGACGTTGCTGCGATGCTCGCACCGGCGTGGGGCCTCCCAGTCAGTGCATTCCCAACGCAGCTTGCGAGTCGCTACGTCCGCTTTCGCTTCCGATGCAAACACCATCGCGATCTGTACGGCCGCGTTGCTGGCGTCATGCTCACGCTCACGCGACCGCTCGCGTCGCACGACGTCGTCCAGCGCAGCCACTTGCTCTGGCTCGTTCGCGATGACGACGAGTCGAGCGACGAGTCGAGTGACGCAAGTCCAACCGGAACGATCGTCGAAGTCGTGAGTGCATCGCGAACAAACGTAGTCGTCAAGCGCCCCCTCGATAGTACGAGCGTCCGTGTGCGACGCACGCGCGTCCAGCGCTTCTATGAACGCATCGTGCGGCGCGGGACGCTCCAGATCACGACAGCAGGAACCGCGCAGTAGTAGCGTACAAGACAGTTCAGTAGGAGGAACATACACGACGCGATTTGCCAGTAGTATTGACTCGATCGTCTTTGTTCTTGGGCTCTGCTCATTCCAATCTACTTCTTCTTCTTTGCAGCACTGCTGCTTGCTCCCGCCTTGTTGTTGCTGCGCGTGACCGAAGCAGCAGGTGCAGGTTTGTTGCGCTGCTGTTGGATGCCTGCGATCGTACGCACAGCGCGCCGCTGGAGCTCAGCTCGGGTCATCGGGCGGTCGCTGTCGCTGTTGTCGTCGTCGTCGCTCTCGTCGTCGTCCTCGCTCGCAGCGGGCGTCGCCTCGTCCTCCTCTGCGATGCTTGCGCGATTCAAGCCATTCAAACTCAAACCGACGCCAGACGAGGACACGAAGCCAGGAGCCAAGCTGCTGCTGCTGCTGTGTGCAGTTGCATTGTTGCTACTGGTCGCCGTCGTCGTCGTCGCCGTGTTATTAAAGCTCGCGCTCGCGCTTACGCTTGCGCCAGTCGCGTCAGGCAACACTGCGCGCGCTGCGACGATCGATCGCGTCGGGTCGCTCGGCCGCAGGTTCGCCCCGAGGCTTGCGCGTGACGACTCGGTAGGGTTCTTGTGCTGCAGTCGCCGGGAGAACTGCTCAATCAACTCACTACTGCGCTGCTCGATGATCTGTGATAGTACAACGTAGGAGACATGCGTCGTCGTCGTTGTCATTGAAGTACGCTATACACTTTGCGACTCGCATGGCGCGTCGCAAGCGACAGACAGACGACAGACGTACGGCTAAGAACTGCAGGATGTTGCCTTCCGTGACGCCATGGGCCGCCAACAGGTCGTTCATCGAGTTGATCCGTGCCTGCGTCGCACATCGCGACATCCATAGTCCCTTGCGTCAGTTCGACAGTCGCTCGTTCGAGCCAGTGCCTCAGCTACTACGTGATGTTGCAGTAAAGTGTGTAGTACCATCATTGCAATCTGATCGTCCGACTGCTTGCGCGCGCGCTTGGATGCGTCGGTATTCGCAGCGCCACTGCCGCTGCCGCCACCACTGCTGCTGCTCACGCCGCTGCTCACACCAGGCTAACAATACACGACGACGCCAAGACAACAACAGCAACAACGCCGGTGTCAGTCGAAGCGCTTGTCGACGTACGACCTGCCGACAGGATCTCTATAGAGAGCCATTGGAAACGACGCACGGGCACAACGTCGTTGCAACCTAGCGCATTATACAATCGATCGACTGCGCGCGCAAGCGGCTGGAACTCTCGCGACGCGCCAGCACGCAGACGCTCGTAGTCGGCGTTCTCTTTGAGGATCCTACGAACCAGCCCCCCCTCCCATCATCAGTGGTTTGGTTGATACGCGACGCGTCATTCCTACGCAAGACGCACTTTTGACGAACATCGACGAGGTCGTCGATCATGCGCTTTCGTGCATGTGCATTCCCGTCCTTCATGTCCGTCGTGAGTCTATCGACACATCCCCCCACACACGCACACACACACGTAGTCCAATCGTCACAGTGTCCTGGCCGCGACGACTCGTGTCTCTCGCTACAAGTGCGAACAACAAACGCACTTTTGCATCTCGCGCTCGATCGCAACGCGCTCGTCGTCGAGCTGCTCGATCTCGTTCGTGACGCCCTGGACGTACTTGAAGAGCGCAAAGTTCTCCTCCTCTTTCGTCGCGTACGCACCAGCAAGTGCGTGGTGATCACGTACGTCCATCTGTGTCTGGAGCGCGGTGAACGTCCGATCAAACTCCTCGAGTCGATCCGTGATCGTCTCGATCGACTGCTTGTCCTCGAGGAGCTACGCGCGTCAGGACGAAGCATCGTAGGTCACCAGCTATTAGCCAGACCCATAGTACACTCCTACGACGCTCACAAAGCCACACCACAGCAGCGCAGGCGCGTACAGCCATGTCAAGCTTCTGGAGATTGTTCTTGAGTCGCACTTCGTCCTCGAGGCTGAGGTTCCCCCGCACAAAGTCGTCCGAGGCATCGAGCGGGTCTTGCTCGAGCACTTGTTTGCGGTACGCTTCAGCGTGCTCGCGCTCGCGCTTGATGATCACCGCGAGGCTCTGGTAGACCGAGTCGAAGCCCTCCTGCTCCTCGAGGTTCGTGTGCGTGAGCGAGTACGCCTGTGCGAGGATACGGTCGCGCTCGGCCATGACTTGCGTCGACGTGCGGAAGATGTCCTGCATCTGCCGCTGGATCTCCCGTAGCTTCTTCTGGTTCTTCTCAAAGATGCTCTGACTCAAGACGCGACTCGCGCGCAGTTCGTCGACGCGCACGCGCAAGTCCGTGTTCAGCGCCAGCATCTTGCTCTCGCGCGTGCGGCACGACGACAGGCGGTTCTCGAGCTTCATGAGCTCGCGCTGCTCGTCGGCCATGCGCACGCGCACTGCATTTGCACCGCCACCGCGCTGGTCACCCTCGCCGCGCTTGAGTCGTAGCTCTTTGAGCTCGTCGCTCACCTTCTTCCAATGTGCGTCGAGCTGCTGCAGTCGGTGCTTCTGCGCCGCGAGCAGCCGCGCATACTTGTCACCCTGCACCTGGAGGTTGAAGAGCTGGTCGCTCTGTGCACGCGCATTCGACTTGGCCATCGTCGATCGAGTGACTTAGTGTCAAGGAGTCTCACCTCCTATGCTAGATGTGAGTGAGCTGTAAGCTACGCGGCGTTTAAGGATTGCATTACTGTATTGCGGTTGTCCCAGTACAAAACAAACTTCATAGCAAATTTGACTACGCCCTTCAATTCACACACACACACCAAGAGGAATACATGCGTAAATGCATGGCTGTCACTTCAAGGCGCACGTTCCTTGAGAATACATCTCACCACTTGCTGTCTCAATGTACAACAGCTCACTTCAGTTTGACATCAAGCTCTACTCGATTTGTGCTACGCTGCGATCTGCTGCTTGCGGAGTTGCTTTGCAATCTGCGTGAGAATGACTGCGAGGCGCTTGCCGCCGACGGCGATGCGGAACTTGGAGACCGTTGCGGCCCAGCTTTGGTACGACTGCGACGGACATGGTACGAAACCCTTGGCGTTGAACGTCAAGTCGAGGCCGCTGTACACGACGTTGTTAGCGTAGCTGTACGAGTCGAGGATCATGTGGCGCAGTCCGCTCTTCGCGACCATCGCGCTCACGAACGCGTCGTACGTCAAGTCCTTGTACTGGTCGTAGTTGAGTGGATCGGCGAGCGCCGGAAGCAAGCTGATGAGCTCCGTCGCGTTCGCTTCGAGAGCCGGCAGCTCCTTGCTGGTGTCGTTCGACCAGTTGTTCGAGCCGTACTCGCCGGCGGCCGCGTCCCAGAGCGAGTGCATGTTCGAGAACGCACACGGCGAGGCAAACTTGTACGCGTTGCCGCCGGCGTCACCCTCTGGCAGCCCTGGGCTCACACCACCGATTGTGTGCAGTGGCTGGTGCGAATCGCCAAAGATGTGGACGAACTGCCGGATCAGCAAGTTCGCCGCCCAGTTCGACTTGGTCGAGACGAACGCAGTCATGGCTTTTTCCATAAAGTCGATCGACTGACCGTCGAGGTTGTCCGCAAACAACTGCAGACCAGGCTCTTCGCCCTTCCACTTCGAGCCGTCGACGTTCGCTGGCAGGTCGATGTAGTGCCATGTGTCGAACACCGAGAGCGACGGCTTTGTCGGCGACTTGCATGTCGCAGTCTTGGAGCGGCACTTGACGAGGTCCGGCCAGATCGCAGTCGTCGCGATCGTGTCCGTGTTCGGGAAGTCGCTGTTCCACGCAGCAAGCACCGAGTGGATCGTCACAACGTCGGCAGGCGCCATGAGCTGCGTCGCGACCTGGCCCACGAGCATGTGGCCGTTGTCCCACCAGCCAAAAGCGGTCGGGAGGTTCGCAGCAGCGGCCACAGTCGCCGCGGCGACGACTGCAAAGAGCTTCATCGTAAGTGAACACTGATGGTGATGGTGCTACTGCGACGATTTGAGAGCAATCGCGTGGACTGACGATGGGAGCGCGACTTCAGGAATGGCGGCAGGTCTGTCAACCACTGAGCTCTCGAGTGCAAGTTTCCCAAGCGAAACTTGAAACCTGATCCGATGGCTGTGATGATAAAGGATCGGGTATCGGTTAGCATGCTTATGTGCTTGTGTGTGAAGAGACTTGACGACAGATGTTGTGAGTGTGAAACTCGTGAGCGAACAAACGAACTGTGCGTTCTCAGCAAACTTGTTGACATCCGCGGTGTGTATCATCACTCAATCGCCGTCTGCTCATATGCAACCGTGGCAGGTCTGTGTGGATTGTATTGAAATGATACGTTAAGGTCACACTTAGTTATTATTCTTCAGAGTCAAATCGAGTCAGTAAGACAAGTTACAACTACAGGAGGTATAAAAAAGAGACTGTTCATAACGGCACTCACGAAAATATGTTCGCTTTGTTCATAGTTTCAAATGTCGACACCAATCTGGACCATTGTAACCTTCTCAGATAAACTTCGTTTCGAGCTTGCATGGATTGAAGTACAGAAATGCAGCAAAACCTGCATACTTTCACATGCGCCGCACCACGATGTGCTGTTGTGTGGACACGCTACAGCTACAGTACTGCTCACCTACTGCTTGCCGCAACCGAAAGTTCCCACCGATTCTCTCGACGAAAAACGGTGCGAAC
>JAADXH010000053.1:0-52398 GCA_023337595.1 Globisporangium camurandrum
ACTTTATCTTAATTGAACACACTGTGACTGAACGAGGAAGAACAATCGAGAATGTGATGTAACAACACTCTGCTGTATTTACAAGTGTATTTACGCAGGCAAATTGGATTGACCTGAATTGTGGCCTCCGCTTTTCGCATCGGCGCTTCATTTCCGAATTCACCATGTACCCATCGCATCACAAGCGATGCAAAACGCGGTCATTTGTATGGGTTTTCGTTTTTATCCTTTTTCTTGGCCCACAGGCCGTTTCAGGGCATTCTGTGGTGCCTGTGAGGTCCGGTCATTTGTTTTCTTTTGGCTGTCGCAATTTTGTCATCCATCAAGTTCAAATCCCAAAAGTAATCAATAAAATCCATCTGATAACTCTGCATATTAAAACAAAATTATACTTTACCACATTTATATTGTCAATTTGTCCTATTATCCTAGCTGTCGGAATATGGTCGGAATATAAACGTGGTCGGACCGGTGACGGTATGGTACAGTGTGAGAATTTGGTGAAGTATAGAATATTTTACTGTCTTGCGTCTACGGATGTTCGGCTCGATGAGGTCTACACGGCTTTGTCGTTTCGCAAACAAACACAGCACCTTTAGGTATTCGTTACAATACAATTTTGAAATGTTTTTTGCTCGTCCATTTCGGGCTGCTCGTAACGGTTAAAATCAAACAGCAGCTGACTGGCGAAAAACTCAACATGGATGAAATGAAACCAGCTCATCCGTTATGTATCAAAAGTTGTTGCTGTGGTGAGTCGACGTTGGGACCCTAAGTCCTAGACAGTAGAAACGTTCCTAGTCATGACTGGAGCAAGAAGAGACAGTAAACCACAGCATACGACGCCAATGCTGAACATGTTATTTACCGTACTACTCCTGTGTGCACATTGCCGCATTGCCACGTAAAATTACTAGCAGTATGTGTATTTTAAAGAATAGTATTGATCACAGTACAAATTTGTGGTCATCGCCTCATAGGTACCTTTTATGCGTCACAAGATGATGAACTTTAGTATGTGCGAAACACACGACATTTCTAGTGTAATGTTATGAGATTTTACACTTATGGTGTATTTAGTGAGGTGCAATGAGAATTATATTTGTAAATAAAGTTATTTGAGATCAGAGCATTTGTACGTTCGATAGTTAGTAAGGCTCAAAAAATATATTGAAAAAGTTAATTGTTCAAGCCAATCACTGAAAACTTTCAAATGTACAAAAAGTAGAACGCTTTTTGTCAGATCCAAAAATCGTGTGGCTGAGCTATAGTGACATAACAAAGTTGTCGCGTTTTTGCCTCGTTAGCGAGCCATTTTTTTGTACGGTTGTCGCACTTTTTCAGATGACCACCGAATCTGTACGAGTGCGACAACCGTACAATAGCAAATGCCTCGTTAAGGAGGCAAAAGTGCGACAACCAAAAGTCCAATGACTTGAAAATTTTGTAGACAAGTGCACAAAATTTGATACGAACCAGCATCTCAAAACGTCACGTTTGGCCTCGTATTGTTCGAGCCACTCACTGGAGCACGAAGCGTTCCGCACATACCACACAGCGTTCCGCACATACCACACAGCATGGCGCACTACGAGCACGAGCACGAACATGTACGCGATCCCAATGCGCGTGAGCCGAAGTTCGAGCGACCAGAGTACGTCGTATTTGTTGTCTGCACACGGTGCTGCTACTGCTGTGTGCTTGGTGCAAGCGGCTCGACCACTGACTGACTGACTGGCTTGCGCTTGATGCTATTGCACAGACGCCTGCGGCCACGCCGACTTGAACCAGACACGCTGTCGTACATGAAAGAAGTGACCGAGATGCTTACGCAGCCGACAGAGGACACGACCGAGGACGAGGTTGAGCTCTTACTCTGGAACGTGCTCGAAGAGCTCGCACCGCGCGCTGCGAGTGCATCGTCGGACCGCCACGCAGGCGAGCTTATTGAGGTGTTCATGCCCAAGATGAGCGACGGTCAGCTGCGCTACTTCTTCAGCAAGATGCACGGATACTTTAGTCACCTCTGGACAAATCGGTACTCGTCGCACGTGCTGCAGAACTTGCTCTCGCGTGCGAGCGCTGTCGTCGAGAAGGAGGAGCAAGGCGCGACCGACGACCCGAACGACGAAGACGAGCGGCTCAAGGACACGCCGCCAATGAGCCATTTGATCATCACGATGGTCAAGGAGGTCGAGAGCGAGTGGCTCACGCTCATGAACGACGTGAGTGCGAGCCACGTGATGCGGTCCGTGCTCGCAGTACTCGCTGGCAATCCGCTCGTGCCCGAAAAGCGCGGCAAGAACGCCAAGCACCGCGTCGTGACGTTCGGCGAAGCGCGCGCGTCGAAAGACGGGACGACGACAGCGTTCGAGATCCCCTCAACGTTCAGCGATCTCTTCACCGAGGTGCTCGTGACGTTCATGTCAGCACACGCACACGAGATTCTGAATCTGATGTATGACCGCAACGCCGGGCCGCTCATTGCCAGTGCGCTCAAGCTCGCACCGAGCAAGAGCAAGATGACGCTCGTCGAGTGTGTGCTGCAGTGGAGCGACGAAGACGCAAGCAAGCAGGCGTTCTACGACTTTGCGGGCGACGCAGTCACGAGCCACTTTCTCGAAGCGCTGTTTGTGAGCGTCGACGACACGTTCTTCGCTGCGCTGTTCCGGCGCTGCATCCAGGGCAAGCTCGTTGAGTTTGCGCAGCACCAGATCGCAAACTACGTCGTCCAGAACGCGATCCAGCGCGTGCGCACAGAGGATTTAGCGATTGAGGTGCTCGCGGAGCTGCAGCCGTCGCTGTGGACACTGCTGTCCATGGGCCGCCCGGGTGTCGTGTGGCGCCTCGTGGAGCTGAGCGTGCAGTTTCAGTCGCTTGCAGAGCAGCACGAGATGTTCCGACTGCTCGTGGACGCCGTGAAGAAGATCGAGAGCAAGAAGCCCGAGGCCGTGCAGCGCGCGTTCGTGCCTGCGCTGCTGAACTTGCAGCTGTCGACAAGCGGCACTGCGAAGGTCACGCTGAACGTCATGGGTGCGAAGATCGTCGCAGAGCTCATGAAGTTTGCGTACGGCGACTGGCTCGCGCCGCTGTACCGCGACATCCTCGCGTTCAACACTGCGCAGCTCGTGGCGCTTGCGAAAGACTCAACCGGGAGTCGCTACATCATCGAGCCGATCTGGGAGTCGGACGCCGATGCGACCAAGTGGGTGCGCGAGGCATTGTACGAGCGGTTTGTCGGCAGCTTTGGGACGCTCGCCATGGACCGACTCGGCGCGTTCTCGGTCATGAAGTGCTACGAGAAGCTGGGCGTCGCACAGAAAGCGGTCGTCGCCGATGAGCTCGTGCAAGTCGAGAGCAAGCTCGCTGGGAGCCACTTTTCGCAGGTCGTGATGAACGCTGTGAACTTGTACGAGTTCCGCACGAACCGCGAGAAGTGGGCCGCGCAGTACGAGAAGAAGAGCAAGATCGTCGAGCTGTTCAAAGACGTTGTCGGAAATGACGACAGTGACAATGACAACGATGGCGGTGACGCCAGCAAGAGCAGCAAGAAACTGAAGAAGAAGAAGAAAGACAAGAAAGCGAGCAGCGATGCTTTATCGAGCAACACGTGGACGAAAGCGAAGAAGCGTGCGCTCGAGGTCGCTGACGATGTCGAGGCGTCGGAGCAGCGCAAGGCCGAAGCGCAAAGCAGCGCAGACGTCGTGAGCATTATGGACGCACTGCGCGGTGGCGCTAGCAGCGGAAAGAAGAGCAAGAAGGACAAGAAGAGCCAGAAGAAGACCAAGCGCGCATGAGCAGGTTGCTTTAGACGAAGTTGTGGTATAACAAAATAGATCTTCTGGGATTCATGTTGTTTACGACGTTGCATTGGCATGAGTTGTGGTGCATCAATTATAGTGTTTCATAGGTGACAGATTCGATCTTGCGGTTTTCGACATGTGCATCCTTCGTTTTGTTTCTGACACTACGTCGGCGGTCGAAACAAGTGACACGTGTACCTTGAGTGATGGTGAGAGTGACGACCCACTGATAGTCTTTGTCATGGCGAGGAGGAGGAGGAGGAGGAGGAGGCGAGTCTTGGTGAGGAGGAGGCGAGTGCTGGCGAGTCGAATCCTTGGAGCTTGGAAGCTTGACAAAGCTTGGGTTGTGTCGTTTTGGCGCCAAAATGAAATTACTTTGCGAGCAGCTAAATAAATCGCTTGCCAACTTACCAAAAAACACACTCAAAAGAACACTCAAAAGAACACTCGCACTCGCACTCGCATCATCGCCCTCATTTCGACGACACCAGAGCGGTTGGCACAGACCTTGCTGCGAAGAGCGTACGTGCACACAGCATCGACGACACAACCGAGGAGGCGGCGCTGTGCGGTAGACGGCACACCCACAAGCACAGCACAGCATAGCACGAGCAGCACGTACGTACGCAAACGACAGACTAGCAAGTACGCACACGATGGTGAAGCACATCGAGGACGACGACAAGAGCAGCGATGGCGGCAGCAGCCCGAGCTCGAGCGGCAGCAGCAGTCCGAGCGCCGCTGAGAGCTCGCACGATGAAGCAGCGCGGTCGACAAACAATGCCGACGGCGGCGACGTGTCGATGGAAGAAGACAACGACGAGGAAGACGACGCGTCTGCGGATGATGACAACGCGGACGAGGACGATGCCGATGCTGCTGCAGACGACGCAACGACCGACGACACGAAGTTGCTGTCGAAAGAAGAGCGCGAGGCGCTGCTCAAAGAAGAGGAGGCAGTGCTGCACCACCAGCGCGACCTGCAGTCCAAGTCGCTCGAGGCCGTGAAGCAGAACTTGACGCAGACGTCGGACTGGAGCAAGAAGACTGCGGGTCAGAAGAAAATGGCGTTTCTCATGGCACAGGTGCGCTGTGTTGTGCTGTGTTCTGTAGAAGTGCAGCAGTGACGCGTTGAGACTGACTGCTGTGCGCTGCATTGATTGTGTGCGTTTGATCGGCGATAGTCGGACGTGTTCACGTCGTTCTTGATGGGCGGATCGAGTTCGATGGGGAAAGAGATGACGAAGAGCAAAGCTGCTGCGAAGGAAAAGTCGAATTCGCGCCGCAACAAACAGAGCAGCAGCGAATTTGAGGACGCGGAAGCCGTCGCAGAGATGGACGAGTCGCGCTTCACGCGTGTGACGCAGCAGCCCAAGTGCATCAAGTTTGGCACGATGAAGCCATATCAGCTCGAAGGACTCAACTGGATGATCCGCTTGCACGACTCGGGCGTGAACGGCATTTTGGCCGATGAAATGGGTCTCGGCAAGACGCTCCAGTCGATCTCGCTGCTTGCGTACTTGCGCGAAGCCCGTGGCATTGACGGGCCGCACATCATCATCGTTCCGAAATCCACGACGGGGAACTGGATGCGCGAGCTCAAGCGCTGGTGTCCGTCGATCCGCGCGTTCAAGTTTATGGGCAGCAAAGACGAGCGCGCGGAGCAACGTGCGACGGTCGTGAAGAAAGACTTTGACGCGCTCGTGCTGTCGTACGAAGTTGCGATCATTGAGAAAGCGACGCTGCAGAAGATCAAGTGGAAGTACTTGTTGATTGACGAAGCGCATCGCGTGAAGAACGAACACTCGAAGCTCTCGCGCGTCGTGCGGGAGTTCCACGTCGAGCATCGGCTGCTGATCACGGGGACACCGCTGCAGAACAACTTGCACGAGCTGTGGGCGTTGCTGAACTTTTTACTGCCCGACATCTTTACGGACGCCGAGGACTTTGATTCGTGGTTCAACGTCGACGAAGAGAAAGGGCAGGAGAACACGATCAAGAAGCTCCATACGGTCTTGCGTCCGTTCTTGCTGCGGCGCCTGAAAGCCGACGTCGAGCACTCGCTGCCGCCGAAGATCGAGACGAAACTGTACGTCGGTCTGTCAGAGATGCAGCGCGAGTGGTACATGCGCTTGCTGCACAAGGACGCGACGCACTTGAACGCGATTGGCGGCACGGACCGCGTCCGGCTGCTCAATACGCTCATGCAGCTGCGCAAAGTGTGCAACCACCCGTACTTGTTTGAAGGCGCGGAGCCCGGGCCGCCGTACGTGGAAGGCGCACACTTGTGGGAGAACTGCGGCAAGCTGACGCTGCTCCATCGGTTGTTACCGCGGTTGAAAGCGCAGCAGTCGCGCGTGCTGATCTTTTGCCAGATGACAAAGATGATGGACATCTTGGAGGACTACTTGCGGTTCAACGCGCACGACTACTGTCGCCTCGATGGCAACACGAAGGGCGAAGATCGTGACTACATGATGGAGGAGTTCAACGAACCGACGAGCACGAAGTTTTGTTTCCTCCTAAGTACGCGCGCCGGTGGCCTCGGGATCAACTTGGCGACCGCCGACATTGTGATTCTGTTTGACTCGGACTGGAACCCGCAGGTGGATCTCCAAGCGATGGACCGCGCGCATCGGATTGGGCAGAAGAAGCTCGTGCGCGTCTTCCGGTTCATCACGGACGGCACGGTCGAAGAGAAGATCGTCGAGCGCGCCGAGCGCAAGCTGTACCTCGACGCTGCGATCATCCAGCAAGGCCGCTTGGCGCAGCAGAACCGCAAGTTGTCGAAAGACGAGCTCATGACGATGGTCCGTTTTGGCGCAGACGAGATCTTCAACGCGCGCGGGTCGATGATCACGGACGACGACATTGACGCGATCCTCGCAAAGGGCGAAGAGCGCACGGAGTCGATGAAAGCGAAGATCGCCGCCGACATGCAGCACAACCTCGCAAACTTTTCGTTGTCGGGCGACGCTGCGAACGGCAACGTGTCGAGTCTGTACGAGTTTGAGGGCGAGAACTTTTCGCGCGACGCGAGCACGGGCGCCATGATGCCGTCGACGTTCATTGCACTGCCGCAGCGCGAGCGCAAGGCGAACTACAATGCGGACGAGTATTACCGGAAGCAAGCTGGGATCGTGAAAGCGAAGAAAGTGAAGAAAGACGACGTTCCGAAGATCCCCGTCGTGCACGACTTTCAGTTCTATGACCAAGACGCGATGGTCGCGCTACTGACAAAGAAGAACCAGATCGAGATCCGCCGCAAAGAGCTCGCGCGGCAGATCAAGGACGCCAAGGTCGAGGAGCAGCGGCTGAAACCCAAGCTGAAGAAGAAAGCGGACGGCACTACAGACGACGCGAGTGGCACTGCATCGGCGTCGAACTCGGGCAACGAAGACGACGGCGACGAGAACTTGCGGTCAACGCAACTCGAGAAGGAGCTCGAGGAGACCGAGCTGGATGCGAGTGACGTCCAGCAGCTCGAGCGGCTCGAGCGCGAGGGCTTTGGCGACTGGACGCGGCAGCACCTGAAGCAGTTCATCACGAGCTGCGAGCGCTACGGCCGCGCGGATCGCACGAGCGTGTGCACGGAAGTGGCGCAAGTCATTGGGAAAGACGTCGCGCACGTCGAGCGGTACTTTGATACGTTCTGGAAGCGGTACACGGAGCTGAAGGACCACAGCAAGTACTTGGAGAAGATCGAACGCGGCGAGAAGCGCATGGAGCGCAACGAAGTCGTCAAGCAAGCACTCGCGCGCAAGTGCAGTCGCTACAGCAACCCGCTGCGCGACATGAAGCTGCACTACCCGAGTGGCTACAAGAGCAAGGGGTACATCCTCGACGAAGACGTGTTCCTTGTCGTGATGATGAACAAGTACGGACCGCTGGAGCACTGGAGCGAGATCCGCGACGAGATCCGCAAAGCGTGGCAGTTCCGCTTTGACTGGTTCTTCAAGTCCCGGACGATCGCGGAGCTCCAGAAGCGCGGCGAGATGCTCACGCGCATGGTCGAGCGCGAGAACGAGGAGCTCAAGTCGAAGAGCAGCAAGGACGAGGTCGAGCTCGCCAAGAAAGCCAAGAAACCGAGCTCGTCGTCGTCGTCGTCGTCCAAGCCCAAAAGCAGCAGCAGCGGTGGTGGCAGTAGCAGCAAGTCGAAGAACAGCAGCAGCAGCAAGTCGACTGGCGGCTCGTCGTCGTCTAAGAGCAGCAGCAGCAAGAAGCGGAGTAGCTCGTCTGGCGGTTCGTCGTCGTCCAAGAAGCACCGGTCCAAATAGCGCGAGCGCGCCTGTGAGCAACACATGGTCCACTCAGTCAAAGTTGAGGAGAGCAAGGTCACTGCATTGCAAACGATGCACATTCAATACATCCGAAGTTTGCATGCTTTGACGCGATACGTGCTGTTTGCTTGCATGAAACAGTGACGCCTGGTGTGAATAACAGTGACGAAGTGGTCTAATTGAGGCAAATTCACACATCAAGTTCAACAATCACTTGCAGGTTCAACAGCGACACATGAGCAAGCAGGTGCAGCAGCAGGACCGTTGGTGTCAACGCGACTTGGATGACGACATTGACGACGACGATGACGAGCTCGACGACTCGACAGTAAGTGAAGACGACGAGCGCGATGACGAGCGCGATGACGCGCACTTGGCGGCATCTGAAGCTGCTGCGGCGTCACCAGTAGTGTACACGCACACGGAGCAGATCACGGTCCAGCGACGACGTTCTTCGACCACCGCGAAGCGCATCGACGACCTCGCGGATGCGCTCAGCGTGCTCGAAGCAGGCGACGACGAGTCGCTCCGGCCGCGGTTCCTCAAACAGCGCTCGGCCACGCACACGCACTTGGTGCCGACACCAGACGCTGCGTCGATCGTGCCGCAGTCAAAGGCTGGCACGTTCTTGCTCAGTGTGATGGCAAAGTCGCGCGGGTACAACCTCTACGACATGCGCCGCACGCCGTTTGAGGTGCATCGGAACTCGTCGACGAACAACCTCAGCTACGCGAAAGGCAAGACAGAGCAGGGTGTGCCGCTGCGCGCCGCGAACTCACCACCTCGGCGGCTCACTGGCTTCGCCGGCAGCTCGACACACTCGTTGCTGTTCGAGTCAAATAACGCCAGCAAGTCGGACGAAGCGTCGCAGGAACGCCGCTCGATCGGAGCACTCGTGCGCGATCTCGGTCTCCAGCGACAGCAGATCCACAACCAGCTCGAAGTGCTGCATGGCGTACACCAGCGTCTCACAGACGCCGAGTCCGATCGACCAGTGCAAGCGCGACTCTGCAAGGAGCTCATTGACGCAAACTTTGTCAAAGAGGTCGTCTCGAGTCTTCGCGAGTTTCGATTCCACGTCGGGTTGCAGGTGCGTTGTATAAAGGGTGATGCACGATGCTGTGCGAGTGTTGGGGCCTGCAGTAGAGCTCTCTGTCGCATTGCGACGCTGACATTGTTGGTGCTGCTGGAATGGAGGCAGATGTGTGTCGTGAGCATCCTCACGACGCTCGCAAAGCATTCGAGTCTGTACGCCTACATCATGAGCGAGGTGAGTGGCGTAGGATCACACTCAGAAGTGATCACTGCTACTGACTACGACCTCTCACACTCGATTACTTCGTCACTCTCATCCTCACACGCACTCGATTGATTGGCCATCGAGTAGAACAATGTCGAGATCATCGTCCAGAAATCCATGGTGGTGCACAGCGCATACGAGCGACTGGTGGCGATGGCAATGACGCTGCTACACGCGATCGCCAAGTCCAAGACGCCTGCGAACGCTCGTGCGTTTAGAGACAGCGAGACAGAGAAAGCAAAGCGTCGGAAGTCGACATTCATCGCTGCTGTCGCTGCAGAGCTCAAATCGAAACAACACGTTGCTCAGGCAGCAGACAACACAGCGACGTCACGTGAGAACAGCATGACGCACTCGATTGAGCCACAGGAAGATAGAGACGAGGAGTACGACTTGGTCGAGCGAGGACGCGCGCCGAGTCGCTCAGGCAGTCGGTTGCGGCGCGCACTCGCTCCTGACGTCGGTCCGCCTGTGCTCAGTGCGAATTACCACCTGCATTTCGACAAGATTAGCAGTGTGTCAATACCGCCCGTTGCTTTGTCTGGCGGCTCGCTGTTACTACCGCTTCCCGGTTGCACAGCGAACAACAAGTTGCACACGCCAGCAACGCCGCGATTTGACGCATCACTCGACCAGCTGCGACCAAAGTCGTCGCCGATGCCACGAACCTCAGTGCCAGGACTCCATCTCTCGCTCGCAATAGCAGCGTACGGCGGCGCGCCAGTGTTTGTCGAGCCGTCGCCGTTGTCCAAACGGATGACAAATCGAGGCATCTCGAGCGCCAATGGCATGCGCCGACGTCTGCATTTCAAAAAGCGACCGCTCCCACGGATCTCGACGCCGATTGGAAACAGTCAGCACGCGATTGTAGACGATACAAAGCGTGAAGAAGTTGCGGCCCACTCGATTGATGGATTTGAGGAGCCAGTCGATGGAGCAGAGCTTGACGGTGTTGTAGATCCAGACGATGTACAAGAAGTCGATTCACAGCCGATACACAGTCCACCACCCGACACCGACGCTCGAATCGTGCCACATGACACCGATAACAAGACACAGGCGAGCAGTGTCGACACGAGCCGATCGACTCAGAACGACGACGATGACGACGAATACGAAGACGAATCATTCGAGGACGACTTTGCCGACAAAGATGAGCCAGTGACGACAAGTCGAGCCGGTGACGCCGACAAACTCGACGACGATGCCGAGTTGATTGACTTGCTACACGACCGGCCGCTTGACGCCGATCCGACCCTTTCACTGCAGTCTACACCTGGCTGTGTTGCAAGCGCCACCCTCGACTCGGAAAGCACAAATAGCGCACCTACCGATGCGGTGACCAAACCTGCGTGTGCTGTCGCCAAGTCATCCAAGCTGACTAGATTGTCAGGAAAGCGTGAGCGTGACGCGGCGCCGCAATCAGTCGGTAGCAGTAAGGCGGTACTCAACCGCAGTCGCATTGCTACTTCCCATAAACGCTGCTCGTCAGCGTCTGCGTCTCCAGACACAAAGCATCGACCCGTTTGGGTCTCCCAGATTCACGACTTTGCTGCTGGCACCGAGGTCGCAAAGCAGAACGCACGCAGTCAGGTGAGAGTTGGCAGCTCTGAGCATCGAGCGTTTCCAGTGCTCGCGCGACATTCGTGGACGGCAGACAAGGGTCGAGCAGCACCCAGAAAGCCTGGCTCTGCGCTCTCGCCTGGTGCGTTGCTATTGCAACGTCTCGACGCGTCGACGCCATGCAGCAGCTCCAAATCGCGATCGCGATCGCCCACCAAGCAGCAGCAACAGCAGCACGCGGAGCCGCAACTCGACACCGACGTCGACGCGCTCAAGCGCATCCAGACGCTCTACGCACAAGGCTTGGCGCACCAGAAAGCGAACGACGTGCAGCTCGCGATCGAAGCATACGAGGCAGCGCTGCAGATTCCAGCTGCTGGTCGTGAGTTTGCGTCGCTGCACATCAACCTCGGCTCTGCCCACATGACGCAGCTCCGGTTCGAGGACGCACTCGCGTCGTTTGAGCGCGCGCGGCTCATTGATGCAGCAAACACCAAAGCAGCGTACAATTGTGCGCTTGCGCTGATTCACTTGGAGCGACTCGCTCAAGCGGAAGAGCAGGTACGCGCTGTGGGAGACATAATCAGCAAGTGTACATGCATCGACAGTCCATGTTGCCTGACGCTGTTGATGCGTTGCTGCGTTTGGTGGATACTGCTCCTGTCTGGATGTTTGCCAGCTCAGGGTGGTGCTGATGCTCGACCCGACGCACACAAAGGCGCTGCTTGCGCTCAAGAGTCTGGCATCGCAAACGAGAGACAAGGACTTGGAGCGACATTCGACCTCATCATGTGCAGTACCATTATGTGAAGCGTGATCAACAAATCAACAAGGGAAGGTGGGTAGGCAATGGATAAATGATGATTGCAAGGATGAACGACGAGATGTGGAGTGTGGTGATAGGGTGGTTTTTGATCCAAGTAAAACACACCCTATCGAATAAGCAAGACGCTACGATCGAGGGATAGAGAGAGACATACAAACACACAAACGAGATCGATCGATCGCCCACCAAATTCGGATCCCATTCCTCTTCCCATGAAGGACGCGACCGACCGACCGACCGACCGACCGACCGACTTGGCGCTGTCCGATTGCCGTCCAGGCGGCAACATTCGGATGCACGCGCGCACGACCTACACGACGTCCGCGGACCGCCGACGGCCTCTCCGTGGACTCCGCTGGCGCTCGCTGTGGTCAAAGTCCTCCTCGCCCTGGATCTTCTGCGGCGTCATGACGCGGAACACAAACGACTGCGCGACAATGTCGTGCTGCCGCGGACTGCTGAGGCTGATCGGCATCGCGACCGAGTACTTGACGCGGTTGCCAAACTTCTCGTGCTTCGAGATCAAGTAGATGCCGACGAGCACAAACGCAATCGCCGATGGGAACATCATCCACTGCGTCGACGTAAAGCTGTGCGCCTGCTGGAAAAACACGACGCTGCTAATGTTGCTCATGCTGATCCAGAACGCCTGAAACACGGGGTAGGCCGACATCGTGTCGCCCGTCATCATCGCCATGTTCAGCGTGTGCGTCTGCGTGAGCAGCGTCGCGACCATGCCGGCGATCAGCACGTACGTCCCAAAGTACTCAAACTGGTTGTCGCCACTCAGCGACGACGAGATCATCTCCGCGACGCATTTTGCGAGCAGCACCGACTGCGCGCCGGTCGTCCCGGAGATCGCGGCCCAGTACAGCGGCAGCTTGGGGTCAATGATCAGCGTGTGCTTCTCGACTTCGCCCTCGTACTTGCGCTCTGAGAAGCTCTTGAGCTTCGCGAGCGTGTGCTCGATCTCGTCAATGTTGTCGTCCTCTTCGCCGGGAATGCGGCCGCGCGGCGAGAGCGAGATCGTGTCGCCCCAGATCGGCGACGGGAACGGCGACATCATCGCGGACCGCGACGCGGCGTCGTCCTCGGGCTCGAGCTCCTTGTCGGACGCAGCCGACGACGACGACGCCGTGTCAGAGGTCGACGCAACGATCACAACGTCCTGGTTCGTCTTAATTGCAAGTGTTGCGAGCTCGATCTTCTTCATCTGCAAATCCTCGACCTTCGCTTCGGCCTCCTTGTCGTTCGACGCGACGCGCAGCGCGGGTGCTTTCGACCGACGGACGCGCAAGTACAGCGTCATGACGAACGCCGTGACAATGAAGCAGTACAGAATGAACGGCGCGGCCTCCATAAGCTTGTAGATCTGGTCCATCTTGTAGTGTCCTTCCTCTTCTTCGCTCGCAGCCGCCAAGATCAACACGCCGACAGTCACGAGCGCGACGCCGACAATGTCCGTGATGTACAGACTCTGCTTGAGCCAGAAGCGCGACATGAGGCAGTTGCCCAAAATCGTCGACCCGCCGCCGAGCGACGCGACGAGCGACGGCGACGCAAACCCGAGTGCAAAAAAGTCGCCGATCGACGCCGCAACGACGCAGATCATGCCGACCCACCACACCGGCCGCAAGTGGTACGGCCGCGGGTTCGCGCGCAGTTCCTCCTTGTCGTGCGAGTACTTTTGCAGGTTGCCGCCAAAGATCGACGCGACTGCTGCGACGACCGCGATCGCACCGCCAATAAAGTCGCTCTTCATCCTGTTTTTTGTGGGTGTTTTTTGCTGTGCGGTTGCTGCGTGGACGTCCGTGTATATGCCGCTGAGAAGCTCGCTGTCTGTCTGTGCTACACTACTACTTCAATGCGCTGCTGCTGCTGCTGTATACGCCGAACCGAGCCGAGATGTATCTGCTGTTCCTGCGTGTGTGCTTTCCTGCTCGATGTCGCTCTCGTCGTCTCGATGTCGCTCTCGTCGTCTCGATGTCTTGCGCGGAATGGAAGAGTGTGTGAGGAAAAGACTCGAGGTAAAAACAAAGAAGCCACGCCAAAATAATTCGCGAAATAGACGCAGAGGTGGACTGACTCGCTCTCAAAATTGATGTTTTTTGTCACTATGCAAAAGTGCATACGCGACGGAAAAATTTCAATGGTGATGTTTTTTGTGTCACTTCCCTAAACACTAATTTCATGCCATCAAAATAATTTGTAAGAGAAGACCTGGATTTTAGAACGTGTTGATAAAAGTAAGGCAAAACATGTTCCCACCACGATCTGTGTACGAATGATAGTGTTGCAGGCAATGTTGATGGCTTGCGGTATGTTCAATGTCATGATGGCAACAACCTTGACTTTTGCTGTATGCAACCGACTTGTACTTGTGCAAATCGATCATTTCGCTGGATGTTTGGCTGGAGTCGTTTTGGGGTGAGAGAAAATTTTGGACTACATTTCAGTTACGATAGATACTGTATGAAAATGCACACGACTGCGCGTGCTCAAGTGAGCGTGGCGATTGCAATGCATGCAGCGCCGTAACGTTTTGCTGGCAACAATTGCACAGCACATGCCATCATGTCGTGACGTGTAAATACGAGATTCGTGGCCACAAACAGTCGCAGCTGGTCGCTGGCGAATCAGACCTCGGGTCAGATCAGACGAAGTTGTGGTAAAATGTATTCTACAAAATTACTTTCAACAATATATGACGAAAGCTCGTCAATTCGACGTTCATACATTTACGTGAGTATGGGCGACGTTGGTGCCGCGACAGCGATCGTGCAAGCGCTGCGCGGGGCTGCGAATGCCACTGCCCAGGCAAAAGCGCTGGATGCGGCAGCTGAGCTGCTTGTAAGCACACCCTCGCTCGCAACTACGCAACTCATTGTCATTGGTACGACTTTCGACATGTGTGTCTACATCCACATGTGATCGCAACGACGACTGTCTCGTTCTCTGACTGCTTGTTCATCTGTCTACTTCTTTCGTACATGCATGCATGCGCCTACAGAGCTTACTCGCTTGTCTAGCGACCAGGTATCAAGTACTTCGCAGCCCTTGCTATCGCGCCAAGATGTGCTCACGCGTCTCAAGCAAGCAGCTGCCGTGTGTCAGTCGCCTGCGAACAAAGCCGAGTACCTCGGGTTTGCGCTAACACAGCAGCTCTTCAACTGCCTCGAGGACCCTGCGCAGCGCATGCAGAAGTGCCAAGAGACGCTCATCGATGTCTTCAATGGCAACCCGCACGTGCTCTCCGGTGTGCTCGCCGCCGTGCAGAGCAAGCACAGTCCGCTCGTCAAAGGCTCGCCGGATGGCGCACTCCTGGCGCTGCAAGCGATCTCACCGCTCATCGTGCGCATCTTCATTGGCGTAGACGGTATGCCGCTTGCGTAAATTGCAGGCAGCGCTGTTTGTACAAGTGGTAGTCACTACTGACGCTACCGCTGCGCTCACACTCGCTCTGATTCGACTCTCCTGCTCTCTGCGCTTCACAGAGTCCTGTCAGAAAAAACTGACGCTGCTGCACGCACTCCAGCGTGTCGCGTGGCAGAGTCACGACGCGCGCGTGAGCGATGCTGTCACCCATACACTCGTGACGGCACTGATGCGCTCTCCGCGAAGCGTCGATGCGGTCGAGTCGTTCACGGCACTCGTTGCTGCAGTCGTCGATCTCTTGACGGCATTGGAAGAAACGACAGTTGAGTCGACGCACACGATCGAGCGCGTCAGTGAGCTGCTTATCGCGCGCATTCGGCTCTTTGTAACGCACGACATCGGCGCGTTGCAGCTGCTGCAGTCGCTCGTGCAGCTCGCAGCGTTCGCGCCGGACGCACTCTGGCGCTCGCACTGGCTGTTTGCGTGTGCGCACGTGCTCTTGACTGCGTGCGCTGCGCCTGTCGAAAAGCAGCTGCTGCTCGAGGCGATTGCGCCAGTGCTCGCGTGTGGGTGCGAGCAAAGCGACGACCGCGCGACGCGCAGCGTGTACGTCGAGTGCCTCGTCGTGCCGCTCATTTCGGTGCTGTCGACGCACGCGGAGACTGCACGGCCGTTGCTGCAGCGCGTGATGCACGTACGCGCACACACTCGGTTCGCGCCAGCGACTGATGCGGTGGTCTGTAATACCAATAATAGCGTCATTGAAGACGACGAGACAATGCACTTGCACGCGATGCTGCGTCTCGTCCTGAGTGATAGTGCGACGTGTGAGCGCTACCTATCGACGCTCTTTGTCGATGCGTCAACTCCAAACGACAAGCGCAATGCAAACAGCGAAGAGTCGTGGCGGGCGCTGCTGCTGGGGACGCTGCTGTTTGACGAACGACGCGTTTTACGTGATGCAGCGATCGCAGCGCTCGAGCGCCAAGTGCGCGCAGAGCCCAAGTTTTGGTCGGCAGCATCCACAAAGCTCCTCGTGTCGACGCTTGTGTTCCTTGCATCGCATCGACCGACGACCGCAACGCCGCACTTTGCGACGTTTGTCACTCGATCGCTCTACGTGCTCGCGTCGCTTGCTGCTGGTACGACCGACACGATGAAGATCGTGCTGCGGCTCATCAAAAGCATGAGCGCCGTCGCGTCGACGCGCGCAGTCGCATTGCGGCTGCTGTTTGTCGTGTGGGAGCGCGAGTCGCGTGTGTTTCCGCGCCTCGAAGCGATGCTGCACGACGACAGCGTGGAGAGTGACGCAGCGTACGACGTCGTCCAAGTAGCGACGATCGCGTCGCTGTGTGAGCGCGACCCGGAGCTCGGCGTCGACTTTGTGCGGCCGATCCAGACGTTCTTGGAAGACACGCGCGTCACCGTCGCTGCGATGGCGCTGAACGCAATTGCGTCACTCTGTCGCGCCGACGTCCTCGACTTTTACGCGGCGTTCAAGATCTTGTCGCTCAAGATGAAGAAGAAGAAGATCGCGTGTGTCGACGACGCGCTGTTTCTGGAGCGACTGTGCGTGTTTTACGCCCTCGGTGGTGCTGTTGAGATCGAAGCAAACAAGCGGCTGGCCGACAAGCTCCTTGCGCATTTGTGGGAGCTGACAGAGAGCGACGTTGCGAGTGTCCGTGGCCTTGCGTTTGAAGCACTGAATGCGTTTTCACTACAGACACTTGGCCTTTGTGTGATTGAGACGCGTACCACTGCCAGCAATCGCGCCAGTAATGACGACGACGACGACGACGACGATGCAATTACAGAAGACGACGTGAGCAATAAGCTCGAGGAACTCGTCAACGCGCTGCAGTCGGAAGACGCGGACGCTGTGCGCGTGCAAATCGAGGCGCTGCTCACGCGCGTGCTTGCGTTCGAGAGCGCAAAGCTGACTGCTGGTGGCGGTCGCAGCCAGACGATCGTGTCGTCCACTGTTGACGACCAGCGATTGCAGCAACGCGTGTCGGCCGCAGCAACAAAGGAAATTGCAAAGAAGTTTCCATCGCGTCGGGAAGTGATGGAGCGATACGCCAGCAGCGATGTCCAATCACCAAGCACCTACGACGCGTTCCTGCTTGCGTTTGAAGCAAAGGAGCCAGTCGAGTACTCGAGCGTGAAACGAAGGGACCGACAAGTGAAGATCGCAACGCTGAACGTCGTCGACATGGACACGAAGTTTGCGACGGTGCTAGCAAACCAAGCGGCGCCATGGACCACAAGCAGCGCTGCGGACGTTGTGTTCCTGCGCGTCCAGAGCGTCGCAGAAGGCTGGCAGGCGTTCATGGCGACGTATGTCGATGCTGTCGACGAGCTGAGTTCGCTCAAGCTCACGATCGGCGCGAACCCGGACGATGGCGACGCGTTCTTTGTCGACCACATCAACAAGACGCTCGCAACGCTCCAGGCGACCGACACTGCGTCAGATCGCGAGTTGCTCGTGCTCGTTGCGGTTGGCGCACTAGTCGGTCAGCTGCGCGACTCGACGCGGCGGGCGTCGCCACGGGTCGTGCAGTGCGTGCGCGAGCAGGTCGAGCGATTGAGCAGTCGCCTCAAGCGCGCGATCGAGGAAGCCCGAGTGTTTGCCCCCGAGCGCCAGCGCTACACGAGTGTTGCGAGCGCAGTCGTTGCACTGCATCTGTCGCTCGGGCATCGCGCGTTCGATGCCACACACGAACGATCGCTCGAAGCGCATCTCGCGTCGATCGAGCCCGTGCTGTTGGCGTTGCTGCATGCGTCGAACCACGCGCTCGTGCAAGCGGTTGCTGCGACGGCTGTCAGTCACTGGGGCTGGTTGTGCGCCAGTGCAGTCGCTGTCGACGCCGATCGACTCGCAGCAACGCAGAAGCGCGTCGAGACGATTGCACGAGCAGTGTTCTCCCTATCACTTCGCAGCATCGTCCCGTCCGAGTCGGTTTGCCGTTCGATCGTCGATCGCGTGTTTGCACACGAACAAGTCGGTTCGATCGACGCGTCTGCGCTGGCGACAGCAGCACCACCGGCGGAGATCGTCGCGTTGTGGGGATCACTCATGGGTCTCACGCGCGTATCGAGCGGCTTTGCGCACATCCAGCGCACGCAATGGCTCACGAATGTGAGAGACGTGCTCCATCAGCTCTGGCAGCAGCGCGCAGCGCCAAGCATCGTCGGCGTCGCGCTCGGTCCTGTCGTGCTCGAGTGCATTCGTCTCCATCTGTCACCCGCAGCGGAAGCTGAGACGTTTGTGCAGACGTCGATCGCGCGCCTCGAATCGTCCACCAGCGCACTCGACAGGAGCTTCCAGGCGCTAGCAGCGTACTCGACACTGTGTCACATGCCATCGCTCGGCTGCGCTGTGTCACAAGCGCAGCTGCACGCGCTCATTGACGTGACGCACGCGACGATCCGAGCAGATGCGCAGTCGCCTCTAGCACGCGACCTCGCGCTCGCAGGTGTTGCCAACTACTTTCAGTGCTCGCTCGGCATGTGTGCGCTCGGGTTTGGTCCGACGCGTCGTCGTGATGCTGCGTCGATCCAGCTCACGACCGAACCGAGTGACGTCGAGACGCTCGTCACGTGCGTTCGCACGTGTGCGAGTGATGCGAACAGCGACTTTGCGCAGTTTGTGCTCGGTGCAATTGCTGTTGCCAACCAATTGTTCTTCGTTGCACAAAAGAAGCGATCGTTCGACAATGAGATCGCGTCGCTACCGAACAAGAGCCTGCTGAGCAAGTCGATGGAGCTGCTGCGGCGGGCTCAATCAGCTACTTCTAACGACGACAACGCACGCGCTCGTGTCGTGCGCTCGCTGCTGGCGTGTCTCGCAGCGACGAGCGCGACGCTCCCGCTATTGGATTTCGAGTCGCTCGTGCATCGTCTCGTGACGCGATTCTGCGACGTCGATGTCACGATCGCCTGTGTGCAGTTTGCACTCATGCAAGGCATCTGTGATCAGTATGTCGTCACGCAGTGGCTTACGCGTGAGGTTTTTGCGATCCTGCCGTCGCGCATCCAAAGCGCGCTCGTCACGGGCATCGCACTACTCGCAACGCGCGTCGCGTCCGACACGTTGGCGCGCATACTGACAACCGCATCGGACGTCGTGCTTGACACCTGGCGCTGTGGATTCGTGTCACTGCAGCAACGTGATGTCGTCGGCGTCTGGATCGAGGCTCTTGGCGCGATGTTGCAGCTCGACGACACAAGCGCTCGGATCGCGTCCGAGTCGCGCGATGTCGTGCAGCGTGTCGTCGTCCAGCAGATTCTGCCGCATTTCCCGTCCGCGTCGTCGAGCGACGTCGACTCGGTGCAGCTCGTACGGCGCTTTGCAAGCAACGTGCTGGCGCGTATCCCGCGACAAGACGGCGTTGAGGCGTACGTGCTAAGCAGCTCGTCGACGCACGGCGCACAGCACGCAGCTGTGCTCGCAGAGCTGCTGCACGCAGGCACGGTGTTTCCAGCGGACCGATACACTGCGATCGTCGTGCAGTGGATCGTGCGGCAGGACTTTGCGCAGTGGACGCATGCGAGCGCAGCGACGCGCGCGCAGCTGCTGCACGAACTCGCAGCGTGTGTGTCGCTGACTGGACCCGACGGCAAATTGTCGCAGGATCCGATCTCATGGCTGCTCGAAGTGATCCAGGCATTTAGTTCTGCAGTCACCGCTTGCAGCATAGCGACAGAAGCGACGGAAGCGACGCGCCACGCACTCTTTACGTTCGTCGTAGGCGTCTGCGGCTGGATGCGTAGTCTGAGCTTCGAGCACCACGTCGCATTGCACGCTGCGAGCAGCGACAGTAGCGCGATCTCGCCGTTCGTATCTGTGTTTGCAGTCGGACTCGTGCGTGCGTTTGGCGCGAGTGAGAGCCTCCGTGCAGTGGTCGAGCAGCTCTGGTCGCTGCAGACGCAAGTCGAGCGTGCGTCGACGGAGCTTGGCGCCGATATGATCGACTACAACGCTGCGCTGCGTACGTTTGCGCTTCATGCGCATGTTGTCGCCGGTGCGCGCGCAACGACAACCGTGAAAGACTCGCTGGTGCACTTTTGGAGCCTCGACGGCTTTCAGTAGTTGTATATAGTGCTGCACGGATAGATTGAGCGAGTGAGAGAGAAAGGGAGAGAGAGAGAGAAGGAGAGAGCGGTGTGAAATCTCAAACTGTTCGACCATGATGTGGTAATTTCCCAGTCTTATCCTTTTGTATCACAACTCAATTCGTCAACTCGACTTCATCACATCAAAAGCCATGCAACGCCTAATGATCCGTCCAGCGCACGCCACGACGACCGAGATCGTCGCGAGCGACAACGACGACAGTGACGACAATGATGAAGCGAGCAAACAGCAGCAGCAAGACCGCTGGCGACAGCGCTACGTGTCGCAGGGCGATCGGTTTGCCGGCTCGCACGTCTCGATGCCAAAGCACCAAGTCAATCTCTTCACGTTCGACACCGCGAGCTCGAGGCGCGCAGCGTACGTCGAGACGAAGATTGGCGGCCATCCGCTCGACCACCGCCGGTTCTCGTACCCTGACTGGCAGCCAGTGCGACAGGCACTGTCGGCTGCGGTCTGGACAGCTGCTGCGCGCTTACTCAGTGGCCGCGCGTCGCCAGCGTACGAGATCACCAAGCACGACGTACTCAACTACGCGTCAACGAAGATCGGCGGCCACCCGCTCGATCACGTGCCGTTCGTCAATCGCGGGCAGCCGTCGCGGCCGCTGCTCGGGTATGCGCCAAGCAACTCGAGCCGCTTGTTCGTGTCGACTGTGCTTCAAACACGGCCGCCGCCAGTGCTGCTTGGTCGCAACGTCGCGCACTTGTACGACTGCAGTCGGTGTCTGCGCATGCGCCAGTCGCCGCATGTGCAACTGAGCTGCGGCCACCCTGTTTGCGCAACGTGCGTCGCGTCGCGATCGATGCACCATGCGGAAGCAGGCGCATTTTACTTTCTCGTGTGCACGCAGTGCCAGACGCTCGTTGCGATCGAAGCGATCGTGTTTTCGCCCACCTACGCTGTGCGCATCAATGCGCCAGCAGTGCCGACGCTCGCTGCGTTTGTTGAGCAGAACAGCAGCAGCAGCAACAAAGCTGCTAGAGCGACGCTGGCACCAACAGCAGCAACAACAACTGGCTGGAAGTACAGCAGCATCATCGCACTGCTTGCGTTTGCAGCAAAGAAGCTGTTGTCCACCAAAGAGGAGCAGCAGCACGTGCGTGTCGTGGCGGCAGCAGCAGAGACCTCAATTGCTACAAGCGACGCGTCTGTGGGGATAGACACAAGCGCTGCAGCTGTCGCAACTGCCGATACTGTCGATTGCGCGTCGCTGCCACACGACGACGACGATAACGATAACGACGTCGCAGCTGCTGCTGCTGCTACAGTCGAACACTCGATCGCAAATGGCGCAACGCGATGGCAGAAGCGCGTCGCAAGTCTCGCGTCGCCGTCCAAGTTGCTCAAGTACGAGTTTGTGAAGACGCTCGGGATTGGGAACTTTGCAGAAGTGATGTTGGTGCAGCGCTTGCGCCGTCGTGGTGGGAACGACAGTCTATTGCAGCAGTCTCAACAACAACGACAGCAACAACAGCAACAACAACCTCAACTGGTCGTCCTCAAAGAAAGCGACAAGCTCCAGGAAGCAGTGAACGAAATCCGAATGCTCTCGAAGCTCCAAAGTCCCCACGTCGTGCGCATTTTCGAGTACTTTATTGAACCCATCGGCCATCGTCACTTTGCGTACATTGAGATGGAATATTGCGACAGAGGCGACCTCGCGCAGCTGTTGCAGCAGCAGGTGCGTCATGTATGGAAATGCAGATGGAGTGATGGCTCAAGATACAACCAGTGCTGACGTGCGCTGTCTTTTGAATGGGGAAACAATGTGTAAATGACAACGAGAAAGGGGCGACTGGACGCTGCGACGTTCGATGCGCTGTTTCGACAGCTCTGTCTTGGGCTCCAGGCGATCCACGCGCACGGCATCATCCATCGCGACCTCAAGCCTGGGAACGTACTGCTCACTGTGCGTTCGTGTGTGTCGCCTATGTGGATGCGACACTAAATCTACACTGGCTCCATACTCCAAAATCGTCTGATCATTTGTTCCTTTACAATACAGAGCGACGGCGTCGCCAAGATCGCGGACTTTGGTGTCTCGACGTGGCTCGAGAGCAACGTGCTCACGCACCACGCAGCAGGGACGGTTGCGTTCATGGCACCGGAAGTCCGTCGTTACTTTCTTGGCGAACCCGTGAGCTACGACGCGTCGGCCGACATCTGGTCGCTCGGTGCACTCGCTGTCGCGATGCTCACTGGCGAGCCGGAGCCACGCGTTGCGACGCGTCTGTGTGCGTTCCTTGTTGACATGTCGTTGTGTCTATTTGTCTATCTGTTTAGTACGCATGCATAAGCAAATGAGGAACGCAGCTCTGACATTGCGATCGCTGCTGCTACAAACAGTGGATGAGCTCTTGGATGAATTGCGGGAACAAAACATCAGCGACAAGTACATTGCGCTGCTGCAGCGCACGCTCGACGCGACGCCAATGAAACGCGCATCGCTCGTCGAACTACTGGCGCTGTTTCCAGCGATGAACGCCAAGCTGTGACAGAAGAACTGCATGTTTGTGTAGAAGTAGCTATTTTGAATGTGAATGTAAAGGGTTTATTGCGTTACGCCAGTCACTGTGATCGCGTGTCGTTGTCTGCATGACGCATGTCTGTCACATGTGTCACTACAAGTGGTGCGAGGAGCCACTATTGAAACATTTACGCAAGGAACGCCTCGAGCCACTCGACTGCTTTCGCAGCATCCTTGTCTGCAAGGAACGCGCCGAGTGCACTCGCAAGCAGTCCAAACTGCTGCGCGTTCGCTGCAAACGCTGCTTTCTTCGCCTGCACGCGCTTTGCGTCGTCGATCGCACCCGCTGCAACGAGCGCCTCGAGCGCTTCAAACACGACGCTCGACTCGACCGACACAGTTGCTGCTGGCATCGCGTCTACAGCCATCGAATGTATGAGTCGCCAGTTCAACACGCTGCTGTATAACTCTGTACATGTGCATGAACGCATACAAACGCACCTGGTTGCCGCACGCGCTTCAGTGGGTTCTCAACGCCCGTGCTGCCAAAGCCGCCAGCGCCACGATCCGTCTCGTCGATCTCGTCCACGACGTCGATCTCTGCGTACGCGATCTTTTCGAGAATCAGCTGCGCAACGCGGTCACCGCGCTTGACTGCAGCAGTTATGAGTGATTGGCGCGGATCAGTTGAAAGGACCACAGTGGATGCAAGAAGCCCCCACTGGCAGCAGATGTGCCGCTTGCCGCGCATTTACGCAACGCGACAACGACGCACCTTCAAAGTCTTCGTCTGCGTGGTTGAAGAGAATGACACCGACGTTGCCGCGGTAGTCCGCATCTGGGAATCGCATGCGCACAGTGCATGGCATTACAAAGCGGAGCATAGTCGTGAGCGCGTATGCAGCTGTTGTTTACACCATAGCGCAAGCACTAGTAAACGCACCGATGACACCGGCGCCCGTGTCGATGAACTTTTTGAGTGCCAGTCCCGAGCGCGGCGCCACGCGCGCGTAGCAGCCGTCCGGCACCGCAATTACAAGATCGGTCTTGACGAGGCCCTTGCCGCGCGCCGGGATCGTTGCGTCGTACGCGCTCGAGAGGTCGAAGCCTGCTGCGAGCGCCGAGCCGCGCGACGGCAGGATCGCGAGCTCGGTCAGCTTCTTCACGCGCAGCATCACGGGTGCAGACATGTCGTTGGTGGTGGTGGTGGTGGTGGACGACGACGACTTGCGCTTATCGTGTGCAAATGGATGCGGGTGTGTGCGGTTCTTGCTGTCGACCCGATCAAAGCTTGGTCACTCACATCGAGTTGGCTTTTTGCCGCAAGATCACCTCTTGGTATTCATATATGATGGTGTGTGGTGCGTGCGGATGATCGCGCGAGTGCGAATGTGTGCGAGTGCGGATGTGTGAGAGTGCGGATGTGTGCGAGTGCGAGGAGTGGTTATGGTTACACGTGGGATTCGAGAGCCCGTTTAGGGACATTTGGGGAACTGCCACAAAAATCAAGTCATTTTAGTCCGCGATATACTTCTATCGTAACTCTTTCTAATTGTTGAGACTGGACACCTCAGTAGAAATCATTGATGACTTGATTGCATTGTTGACTAAAACGACCATACAGTATTATCCAGTCAGGAGATTCTAATCATGCACCACAAGTTGTGTGTTACACACTATTCATGCATCTTTCACAAACATTCGCAATCGACACATTCACACGCGTGCTATTTGTACCTCCCACTTTGATCTTGATGGTAACCTACTGCTCGCACGGCGCCTACACACTTGCATGCGTGGCCCTTAGGTTTGCACGTTTTGCACAACTTGGCTCACCCAAACAGCACATGCTTGACGAGCTCACTAAACTGCGCACCACCAGCGTCGTCCTCGCCCTTCACGGTCGCGCGCAGCACGCGCTCGGCCTTCTCAACGAGCGTCTCGGCCAAGTAAAAGTGCCCCTGCACGTCCTGCGCGTAGAAGAAAAACTTGTACTGCGGCCCAACGTCGCCAGACGCCATCGTGAAGATCCGGTTCGCAGCAAACGCCTGTTCGATCTCCGCCTGCGACGGGATCTGCGGCAGCTGCACTGCAATGTTGCCGACGATGCGGCAGTTTGTCCACTTCGCCTGGAACGACGCAGCGTCGATCGCTGGGTTCGGCACGAGCGTGAACGTTGGCGCTGCGACTGGTGCGACTGGCGCACTGCTTGCGCCGCCAAAGTCCATATCCAAGAGATCCATGCTCGGCTGGTGCATCGGTGGTGGCGCTCCTGCATGGTGATGGCCGCCGCCTGCTGCGTGCATCGGCGCACTGTATTGCTGCTGGTGCGCGCCGTACCCTTCTTCGTCATCGACGTGCGCGCGGTCGTCGCCCTCGTCGTCGTCGTCTTCGTCGTCGTCCAAATCCACAACCGGTGCTGCGAGGTGCGTTGGTGCAACAAACAACTCACTCGGCTTGTTGTATACGATCGCCAGTGTGTTGAACTCCTGGAAGAGCTTCTCTTTCAAGTCGCTCTCGACCATCTCCGTGAACTCGTGCACTGCTTCCTCGGTCCGGAACTGCGCGACGATCGCAGCTGCCTGTTCCGTCGGCTGGCGCTCGAGCAGGCGGTAGTACAGCAGCGCGCGGTCGCGCACGTCCTGGTGGCTCGAGACGTTGATCGCAGCCTGCAGCAGTCGCCCCAACATGCTCTGCATCTCCGGTGGTCGCTTGAAAAACAGTTTGAGCGCAGACGTCAAGAGCTCGAGCAGCACGGTCGGCGACGTCTCTTCGCTAAAGTCGTCGATCAGCTTCTCCAGCACGTACGGCGCGCGGCGCATGTCCTGTCCAAACTCCCCAATGAGCCACACGATCGCTGCTTTCGCCTGCGGCTGCTGCACGGACGTGATGATGCGCGGCAGCACATCGAGCACGTCGTGGCGCTTCTCCGGGTACTTGCGCAGCAGATCTTTCATCACCACGAGGCTCTCGTCGCGCACGTAGTCGAGGTTCATCTCCAAAAAGTCGACCATCGTGTCGACGATCTGGTCCTGCATCGCCGACATCGCTTGTGCTGCAGCCTGCGCGTTGTACGCGTCCGGCGCGTTCGCATAGCCTGGCGCAGGCGCGGGCGGCTGGCCGATCGAAAAGTTGTTGCTGACTGCAATGTCTGCAATCGCTCGGATCGACCGGCGCGCGAGCTCCTGGTCAACGTCCGTCACGTATTCACTCAACTCCGTGATGATGTCGCCGACGTTCGACGCATCGGCGACGCCAGACAGAATGTCGATCTTCACGTACTTGACGTGCGTCGGTTCGTTGTAGCGGTTGTAAAACTGCCGGTAGTCGCGACTAAACACGCGCGGCCGCTTCCCGACCATCAACAGAATGTGGTGGAGCACACAAAAGTTGATCTCGTGCGAACCGCCGGCCATGAGCGTCAACAGCGGCTGTCGCATGCGTTCAAACACTTGCTCCTGGATGCCGTCCATGCGTTCAGTCAAGTGAAAGAAGCACTTCGCAGTGCCCAACACGACCGCACTGCTCGACACGCGCAAGCACTGCTCCAGTGTGTTCATGATGTTGAACGCTTCGTCTTCACTCGCAGGTTTGTACCGCGCAGCGATCTGGAGGATGTTGCACTGTCCCCACTCGTTAAAGTCCGAGATGCGACTCAGCAAGTGCATCACGATCTGCTGGTTGATCGCAATCCCGCCTTCGTCGGCCATGATCTCGTTCAATGCGACCAAGCAGTTCGAGACGACCGACGGCTCGCGGTCACGGATCATGTTGTACAGCGTATCGATCATGTCGCTCTCTTTGATCAGCTCCGGATTGAGCGAATGGACTTTGAGGATCCCAATCACGCCGGTCTTGCGCACGTACGCGCTCGTGTCTGTCAGCGACTGCTGCAGCGGGTCGTGGATGTACTCGAGGATCGAGTCGAGGCGAAGCGAACACAGCGACCGCAGTGCGAGGCCGCGCACCATCGGATCTTCGTTGCGGCTGGTGATGGACGGAAAACGAGGAATGTGAGCAAGTGCAACGAGCGTTTAGACAGAAACGCACGCACCAGTCGTTCAGGAGCGTGTTGATGCACATGATTGCGAGCTCCGAGTTCTTGTTGGCGTAGTTCGTGAGGTAGAGATACACCATCTTCTTCGAGATCAAATCTTTCGTGTCGACGCACAGCACCATCTCACTAAACAACCGCGAGACGTCGATCCCGAGCGTCATGTACGCAATGACTTTCTTGATGATCTCGCGCTTGCGCTTCACGTCCTTCTCGACGGTCACTTCACGCAGCAGCTACGGTACATACGTGTGCACACGTGAGTCAATTATGTTATGCATGGCAGGCACCTTCGATTCCATGCGCTTCCCCTGGACTCTGTGAACACGTCGTAAATGCACTACAGACGAAGGCGCAACGCAAGCCAACCACGTAGATACACAGACGCACGTTCTTGAGTTCATTCACTTCGCCCTTCTTCTTGTCGGTAAAGTAGTTGGGGTTGCCAGCACCGCCAGGTGCGCGACCGCCTGCGCCAGGCATGCCACCAGGAGGACCGACCATGCCGCCGGGAGGGCCGCCTCGACTGGGGTACCCGGCATTCGCCGATGGACCGGACATGGAGGGGAACATAGACGCGTAGTGTCTAACACGTGGATGTGTCTTCTCTGTCGTTTTTCGTTGTGATTTGGATATGATAGCGCATTGCAGTCCAAATTTTCTGGAATTAAACTTTTGGTGCATTTGCTGTCAAAATTATCTGGTGTCAAACTTTTGGTTGTCGCACTTTTGCCTCCTTAACGAGCCATTTGCTATTGTTCAGTTGTCGCACTCGTACAGATTCGGGGTCATCTGAAAAAGTGCGACAACTCCATTATGTCACTATCGCTCAACAATGCGATTTTCTAATCTGACAAGAAGCTTTCATATTTTGAAAGCAGCCATCCTCGGAATGCATAGTTGAAACGATGTGACTCAGGAATGCATACTTCTTATATTGCATACTCATACCGGCGAGGAGCCGCGAAAACAGGCACGACACATTACTGTAGTGCATGCGATGAATCCTTATACACTCCATTAGAAATATCCCTTAGAAATACCGTCATAAACCCATAATAAATGCAAGCGACTTTGATTCTTTCGAAGATAAGGTCGTCCCATCATAACAACATAATTAATGCTCGAGTTATACTTGCTCGTGCTGCACGTCAGCTTCAAGTCCACTCCGCAGCCGTATCCCACATATTGCACCGCGCCGAATAACTGTCGCTCTCAATGGTAAGTTACAATTAACGTCCGGTATATAGTGTATCTACTAAAAGAGTTAAACATCCCATCGCACTAACATATTTGAGTCCCGCACAAACATATTCTACAAAGGGAGGAACAAGATCGACTCGCAACAGCAGTTTGAGTGTAGGTGTGCAGTCCCGCGGAAGGCACGTGCCACCACCCGCACAGCAGCCGCACCGATCGAGATATCATCGACGTCACTGTTCCGCCGACTTGCATAACTAAAGCTGGCAATCGTCACGAGAGTTTGGATATGATGTTGTGTGCTTTCGTGCAATGGTATTCTATGATACCCAATAATGATTGATATTGGAGTGTCGTGAGTAGTGTTGGTACTTCCAGCTTAAGCACACACACTTTAATCACAAATACCATCTTGTCACATTCATTTTTGAACCACATATCATGTTTACAAAAATCAAGTACACACAGAAACACAAGGACTTCGTTAGCTGACTAATCCGATCAAAACTATCAAGACACATCCACTACATTGTAGATGAAATGCATCCAAAAGCTACAATATATATTCTGTGTCACTGCAGTACTGAAATTGCCAAATAAAAGCGACAATTTCGATATTATATAACTCAATAACACACGAAACCGAAAACATCATTTCTGAGCTTGACCGTTTTTATAAAGGATATCTCGCACTATAGTAATTGTTACGATGAATTTCAAGCATAAAATAATATAGTAGCATATATGTCTATAAAGTACACAACAGTTATCATCGAAATGCACGTTCATTTAAAGCCAATGCGTGTTGCAATGTGACACGGAATACTGAATTGTATATAATCGACGTTCATGATTTCGTTACTATCATACGCTTTTGATAGGGATTGCGAAAGTAATAAATTACGTGTAAAAGATTCAGTGAGTTACAAAAGAATGCGTGGGTCGGTATAATGTGTAAATGCAAAAATTGTTGGCTCGAGAGTGTAGGTACTGTACGTGGATACGGTATGCAAGGGCTGTTTACCAGGGTAAGCGTGTGCGGATGCATCTAGTTTGCATCATTTTGACTGTGCTACAAGTGTGTATCGTATATAGTCACGTATCCGGATTGAAGGTCTTAAATGTGGGCTTGAAATGTCGTAGCGTAGAAAAATTACCGTTAAATAATGCATGTCTTCAGATGGCCTTTGCCGATTTTCGTATGTCAAAGACCATCGGAATATCATAAGCCATATGGAGTGGTAAAACAGCAAACGCAATGCAATTGAAGACGTTATCATAAGCCATACAGGAGGGGAAATACAATTACTAACTTCATTTGCAATGATTAGCGACAACGATACAGACAATATTGAGTGACAATCGCAGCGGTCAACACAAGCAAAACTGTCGATCGAAGACAGAACGTCCGTGAAGGACAAACATCTCGTGCCGAAGCAGAACAAACGCGTCTCGGTGCTCAACGCCGGAAACATCAAACACGATGGAGCGAGCGTGTCAAGTAAGCACGACGAAGCAGGTTAAGATCGCTGCGCTTGTTCACATCGCGAGTAGAAACACTGTCGATGAGGTTATGTGTTTACATAGTCAACAGTATGTACCTGTGGCGCAGTCGAAGCAACAAACTGCCATCAAGTCAGTCACACCATATGCGGTGTGGGAGTGAAGACTTCAAAACGTGCAGCGGACTCATTGTCGACAACAATTTCGGACTATTGCAGATTGAAAAACGGTGTTCAGCAGTTTTTTACTGGTACCAACATACAGCATAACACATGCTGTGTCCGACAGCGATGTGACGGGCTATATGCAATAAAATACAATTTGATTTAATGTTTTAGAGCCAGACTTGGTCAAAATACTACGTAGTAATAGAACCAATCAACACCATAATGAATTCTAGTAGCTTGCTCTAAACACATTTGCAAGGCACTATACAAACAAAAATCAAGTCACTTTAGTCTTCTACAGCAAAGCGATGGTGCCGCCAAACTAAAATTAATGTAACATGTCCGAACGTCTTGAGTTAATGTAATTGTACATTGTATAATATCACATTTGCTAATAAATAATGCACAATGGTATGCAATATACACGTACTGGTATCTATTGCAGATGGAAATGGCACAGTATGCAAATCAGCGAATTGTGAATGTTCCTAATTGACATATATATATGTATTTCCTGTATCCGTACCAACACATACTAGTTTTATAACAATCCATTATGCGCGCTTAGCCGAGCAGGACCTCAAATGATTGGTTTCTGCACCAACGAATTTTCCTTCTGTTTATATTTCCCTATCTTTATGTTCACTTCTCTTCGCTGTCGACCATGTATGAACAGACTATGCATTTCTCGCCTACTTTTTATAGCTCTTTATCTCTTCATCTCTCATTCTGCCTATTTATCTCTCTAACAAACTGATCACTCTGTCACTTGCACATCTGGAAAACAAATTTGTGATGGTCTCTAAAAGGGGGCCACCGCGAGTATTGTCACGGACAACGCACCTTTATGTACAACAACATAATAATCATACGTAATGCAACAAGCTCCCGAGCTAAGTAATACTAAAACAAATTATGTGGTGGCAGAGTAAACACAATTCTACGCAAAGTGCATTTTACTATTCGATGTATGTAAAGTATGTGGTTTCTCGGTCAAAATGTATCGAATACAACTGCCTTCACAGTGAAATATGAATAGATAAGTGCACGCTTAACCACGGTTCAAAAACCACTTTTTGGAACAATTAAAACAGCAAACTTAGAGATTTTCATGATATTCTAACAAATACAAAGGCCATTGGTCTAAGCCAGTTATTGTAATGGCGCCCGCCTCTGTATATTCGTTTCTGCTATGAAGTGTCTTAGAGCAATGTTATATCAGAAACTTTTATCCCTTACAGCACAGCAAAATAACTTTTCGTTTCATTGCTAGTCTTATATTTATCGCATCTGTATTTTTCAAATATAACAAGTGACGTTGAGATATTTATGACAATATACATTATTCAAAATTACGGATCGGCTTCCTTACATCGATGTACCGGTATGTGTATATGCATATACGCTCGTAGGTTATTCAGTATCACTCATGCATATATACATACATAAGTGAGATGTCCATCACAAAATCCGCTGGTTTTCCATTTTAGTAACCGTCACGAAAAGGAGAATAGAATTATCCTGATAAACGTAACGAGATCAATTGAAATAGAGAGTCAAATACAGAGAGTGAATGAGAACAAAGAAGGGAGAGAAAAGCGTCGAGTTGACGTGTGACTCGACGGGTGACTCAAAGGGTGACTCAGAGGGTGACTCGAATGGCCACTCTAACAGTAAGTCTGAGACGACAGGCGCAAAGCCCATAATTACGAGGCATGTTATTTGACCAAACAAGTAGTATTGCTTCCAGTAGAACACATGATTCTTACCAGTGTTTTCCAAATGACGACGAAATGTATCTACGCTTTCGACATTGTGAACCTGTTTCCCTGGTGTCGTTTCAATATGCATCCCCAAAACAACAATATCAAATTCGATGTAAAATGTAAGCATGTGGAAATCATATGCAAAAGAAGTACAAGGTAAAATGCGTGCAAACCCGTGCTGTTATCTTGTCATAACAAAATAATATTGCACATGTGTTCAGATCGCACAAGTCAAAATTATTTTCATATTAGTATTACGTATTTGAAAAATGTGCCATAACATAGTTTTGCTCGTTACGAAAGCTTGTAGATGTCACTCAATATTTTGGACATCTGGATATTGACCTAAATGTTGTTTGTATTGGTTTCGTATAATACAGTTCATGGGATGGATATCTAATCGACGAATTGAGCATATAGTTATTCAACATAGGTTAAAGTTATATAACGATAGCTCATAAAAACACCATAAATGATGTATTAGTTATTTTTGTCGGGTGTATCCAAAGGCAGAATAGAGCTCTAACAACAATACATAACAGCGTGACGACGGCAAATATCGAGCTAATTAACAGTATTTATATCATTACAGTATTAAGAAGCACGCCTATAAGTCGGCGAAACAATGATAAGGGGGTATTTTTGTTTGAAAAATGACCTTTCGTTAATCAATTTGACCACAGACAAACGAAGCGTGATAGTAATATTTAATCAAATTGTAAAACTAGTCGGATCTCTCACTCATCAAAATCCAAACGTCAACGAGACTGGCGACACAGCACTGTGAATAAGACAACTGCATCAAAATGGAAAGAGTCAAATACAACCTCGTCGGCTAAGCTAGTAATCTGAGTTAGATTGATACACGTGCATGCAATGATAGTGAACTTGCAACAGCGAAAAGGCGCATGGCAGAGCGTTTCGAAATATAGTATGCACAGTGCAAAATTGCGCGCACTTCAGAAGAACGAGAAATCACCGTAGTAAATGCGTGCGATACGTTTGTTATATAGACAGCTCAAAAGATATGGTTTTCTATCGCGAGGACATGTAAAGTGAATGTAATTACGTACAATCAATTGCAACTTAAACATGCTTTGCGATGAAAAGCGTTGAAAATGATGCGCGTTGTGAAATTGTCATTTAGTATTCTTTCTATATTGTCGTGTTTTTTCTTCATAACTCACTTTTGTACTGCATGCTAAGTAATTGATATCACTCGACGATGACGTGTATATGCATTTTCTGTATCGAACTATATTTACTATCTCACCATGCGTTAATGGAAACACAGAAGTGAGGATACGTATGGTTGACAATAGACGCGTATTATGAATAGCTCCAATTTTAATTGCAGTTTCCTTTGGTTGAACATACGTAATACATGATCTTACACGAGCGTATCACACAACGTCGCTTTTCCATAATGACGCCGTAATTAATATATCGTGCTGTGACGCGGTAAGTACAGTGTAGTTACCATGTAACATACCCGAAACAAATACATATCTTATTATACAACAACAGTAACACCCTTGTATGACAACTCACGAGTATATGTATAGTAGCTTAGAGGTTGTCCACATTTACCTCAGAAGGTCAAATGTAAAAACGATTGGCATTGATAATAATTGGTAGAAGTAATATATTTAATATACGATACTGTGTTGATTATAGCAGCTTGAATCGACGTAGAGATTGGCATATTTTTTCTCGGTAGGATTTTCGCATACTATATTTATGTGGATTATCTCTCAATATTTGATTGCATTTGCACGATAAAAAGGTGTTACCTTGGTATTGGAGGTTCAACACGCAACCTTGCCGTTCTATATACATGTACAGTAAAGTACCGTCATTGCGTACATTGTTCACAATGAAGTGTGTTCCAACAGAGTTTCAAACTTTGTATAAAAATATAACGTATCAAACAACATCACTTTTTTCGCTCGATAAAGGCAAGTAATGCGCAATATGTTGCACGGAAGCTGCACGGGAAAAATAACTACTGCTGGATAATTTTGCTAAAAGCACTTGTTTCCGCTTATATGAAGTTTACGAACAGTTTACAAGGCACCAATGATTCGTATATATGGTTCAAATGTAATGGTATACTATGTACATTTCTTTATAAATCGAAATTCTTTTGGTGAATGCATTCGAGCTCAGCAATTACATCTACCAAGTCAATTGCGCAATCCGTTGCAAAGTGCAGCGGTACGATCTACCAAATGATATACATATCGAATTATACGTCGAAGTCTATGTATTTCTTTTCGCTAATATCAAACTTATGTTGATGTTAGGTTGATGGTGATGCCGTCGCATCCTGGTTGTTGATTTACAAAGGTAAACCATTCCCGTCGATATGAAGTCGTGTGGTGGAATTCGATGTGGTGTAGAACTAGGGTTGACAGAGAAGTGATGGAAGTGTTGGAGGTGGATATGTTTATGTTCAGATCGACCTTCATATATAGTTATATAATTTATAATCATCAGACATTTAATGTACGCCGGAGACCCACACTGCCACCAATTTCTTATTTTTACTTTACATGAGGTGTGTGTAAACACAGCTCTTACCAGTTTGTTTGCCATGATACTTTATTAAATCGTAAAGTATGTAATGTACGTAACGTAAATCTGTCAGCTCTACCGATACGTGCAGCAATACCCTCAAAAATGTGTGGTGAGCACGAGTGTCGACAGTACCTTCAATTTCGTATCACTTCTTCACGTGTGCTGCCGCGACGTGTAGTGCTGTTGTTTTGCTCGTGATGTGGTGCCGTGGTGCGCTATTGTTTTGTTGTTGCGCGCGTCGCAGGTGTCCGATGTGTCTGAAATCTTGACTGACTCGATTCGAAAGGACGTTGAAAAAAGAAAACAAGGACATACTTTAAGCAAGTAAACGAGGCGATTTTGAAAATGCATTTATTTGCTTTGTTTTTTGCAACGCTTCTGATGCATGTTAACGGAGAGCGAGAGACAGCAACAGCAAACAGCATGCGAAAATAGCAGCAGATAGAGTGAGTGGTGCATGTGCGTAGTGTACACGTGACGTGCGAGCAATTTCTTTGCCAAACCACATTTTGAGAGCTGCTTTCTGTGCTGTAGTGATGCATCAACAACTTGCAAACTCACGCAGCGAAATGGCTGATATGGATTGAAAAGAACTGTTGCGGAACGTGACAACGCACGCGCGTTTGAAGGAAGATCGCACATGTTTTTACGAGCGTTGTTACGGTGTTTTTACGTTCTCAGTTCCCAGTAGCCTGTTCGAATTTCAAATGAGGCCGACAATCGCTACTGACAGTGCTTCGCCACTAGGGAAATAGTGCATGAAACTGCCTCTCCTTTCTTTTCGCTCATTTGCAGACACTTCTTGTAGACTGTTTGTTTGCGAGGATTCCTAATCTTGCAATTTTTCTCGTGCAAATACGCATAGTAAAACAGAGATGGGCGGCTTGTGCTTTTTCTCGTTGAGGCTGAGTCCGAAAGCTCCAAAAGAAATGGGTGATCCGTCGATGGCCAAACGCGGGCACACTCGCAAAATATCTACGGCCCTCGCAAGCACGCTCCAGCGCCCAGTCGCCCAACCAGCAACGAGCAACGAGCAACGCGACCATCCAGCACGCTGTCACACACCTACGCAGTCGATCGCGACGGAGTGCAGGACGCACGCTACTACACATTAGCTGCGTTAGCGCTCTCGCGACTGGACAACAACCACATCGCGCAGCCTCGTGCCACTCATTTGCGCGTCATCAGCACGTGGCGTCCCTCGAGTCGGCAGTGGATGCCAGCGCCTTTGTAACATCCTCGCGCGTGTATCGTAAACAAGCGACGGAACGTTTATCACCACATGGGCCGCATCGCAAAACACAAATCCGCCAAGGCGACAGCCACGAAGCGACGAAAGAAAGGCAGCACGTTCATGGACGGCAGTAGCAGCAGCAGCAGTGGCGTGCGACGGACGCCTGCGTCGTTCGCAGAGAGCGTTTTGCTGGCGAACGGTGGCGTCGCGTCGCCGACTGGCTCGACGAGCACTGCTGGGAGCTCGACGCCGTCGTCGTCGACTGCGAACGGAAAAGAGTGCGAACAGTGCGGCAACCCGACGCTGCTCGATGGCGTCGCGTCGTCGCGCGCGTGGGCGACGAACAAGAAGCAACTCGCGCCGAACGGGTGTCAGATCTGCGACTTTGTCACGTACCGCAAGTCGCAGCGGCCGTGCGTCCACTGCGACCGCAGCGCGTGTGAGCACTTTTGCGAATGGTGTGGCACTGGCTACCACACGAAATGCGCGAAAGCCCGCGACGAGAACGTCCATGCGCCGAACGGCTTTTGCTGCCGCAAGTGCGAAGCCGAGCAAGCAGACGACGATACGACGACCGACACGAATTCGATGGCTGCGCGCGATGCGATCACCGAAGAGCTCGGCGCGCGCTGCGGCAGCTGCCGATTGCCGTTCACTGCAGGCGTTGCGCGCGACGCAAGCGACGATACTGAAGCGAAAGGCCCACCGCCGCTCATGCGTATTGAAGAGTCGGGTTTCCGCGTGAACCAGTCGGTGCTCGTTGAGAACGAAGAAGTGCTGTACAACGCATGTATTACGGACGTCGATCTCCAAGGCGAGCGCATCAAGATCCACTTTATTCGCTGGTCGAAGACGTTTGATAACTGGTACGCAATGGACGACGAGCGCATCAACGAGAGTTTAGCCTGCGACTGCTGCAATCGGTGGTTCCACATTGGCTGCTTGCCACCGATCAAGAGCTCCGGGCGGTTCAAAGACACGACGTACGTCTGTCCAACGTGCATTGGCGACGCAAAGCACTTTCACAATCGCACGAAAGCCAAGAGTATTGGAGGGGCTGATTCGCTAGCAGCATTAGCCACGCAACAAAGCCGGAGTCGCAAGAGCAGCGTGTCGGAGGACGCAGTACCGACTGCAAAGCGCAAGAACGTCAAGCCGATTGTCACGAGCGACGATGAGATCGAGAGCCACAACAACAGCAACGCTACGTTCAAGGCATCGGACAGCAGCAGCAACAACAACAACAACAACAGTGAACGCAGCAAGAAGAAGCGCAAGTTGTCTGTCTCGAGCGACTCACCGATCAAGAAGAACGCCCCGGAGCTCTCGCGTGCGGCTTTGCATTCGCGGTTGCGGTCACGCAGCAAATCGCCTGAAGCAACAGTGATCGCAAGTGAGACTGCCACACACAAGGATCCATCAACAGATGAAGCGCGTGAGGACGAGATGGACGCGACGGTTGCCGCGACGCCACCAAGCCCACCGACGTCCCCATCGCCCGAATCGACTGGCGACGTGGCGACCGTGACAGCACCTGCAGCTGCTGATGACGTATCAGCAACAACTGACGAGAGCGACGCGACAGCTGCGACACGTGGCGCACAGCAAGTGACACACGATGTCAGCAGCAATGACAGCAATGGACGCGACGAACAAGTGAACAGTGATAACGCATCGTCGCATCTACAAACCGACTTGATGCCGTCGTCGTCGCCCATACGAACCCAAACGCACAACTCACCTGTCCAGGCAGGTTTAACGACAACAACAACGACGCGTCGGAGGACGTCGAGTCACTCGGTGTCGTCGCTACTGAACAGTTCGTCGCCAAATGAACAGTCGTTGTCGCCGCCGCGGCATCATCCACACTTGGTACCGCTGTCGATGTTGGACGAGAACCGTCGAAGCCTCACGTCGTCGTTTGACGTGCTCGTCAAGTCGGAGCTCCGCAACCAGAGCCACCAGCTGCTGACGTCGTCATCGTCCTCCTCTTCAGCAGCTTCAGCAACCAGTCGCAGCAGCATCGCAGTTACGACGAAAGCAACAGCCAACGCAACGTTTGAGCCGTACGCAAGTGCTTCGACTGCTATGAGTTGGCAGATGCGAGCGCCAGCTGCAACGATGAATTATCAGCAGCATCACCACCACCAGCATCATCACCAGCAGCATCACCAGCAGCAGCAGCCAGCAGCACCGAATCGTGGCCGATTGAGTGCGTTTGATATCTTGCGCCAAGTCGCAACGCAGTCGATTGGCAATGAACTCGATGCTGCTGCTGCTACGGCACCACCAACAGCGCCGCCCGTGAAAGCCAAGAAAGAGCGCCAACGTGCGTCGGCTGCGAAAGCAAAAGCGCTGAAAGCTGAAAAGCTTGCAGCAGCCGCCGCAGTCGCCGCAGCTACAGCAGCGAACAACAAGACGAACGGCAAAGGCGCAACGACCGATGCGAGCGACGACGCACAAGCGAACGACCGCAACAACCAAATGAATGCGTTTGTCGATCTTCACTTTGACGTTCGGAAAGAGATGTATCTGAAGTTTTGTATTCTCGAAGAGCAAGGACTGTTGGACCGCGACACGGCGCAATTGCTCCGGTCGCTCATCTACCCGACGTCGGACAAGTTCCAGGACCTCAAGTTTGTGTACCTCGTAAACAGAGACCTGCCACCACTGTACCTCACAAAGCGCTTGCTCGAAGTCGTCCCAACGTCGCTCGGTGGCACGGGCGTCGCGCTGCCGCCATCGGCGTCGTCCACATCCACATCGACGCCATCGTCAGCTGCATCTGCAGCAGCGCCAACCACATCGTCGTCCCACGCACACGGCTCTGGTGCAACGACGCCGCGTAACAACAACAACAACAACCGCAACAGCGCTGGTCCAACAACCACAACGCACAGCGTCGCGTCGTCGCCTGCGTCGACAAAGCACACGCCACAGGCACTACCGACGATCGTGCCGCCAGGATTGACGATCCCGTCGTTCTCGGAGATCATTGCGACCGAGAAAGCTGCTGCGCTGCTCCATCAACAGCAGCAGCGGCAGCACCAGCAGCTGCAGCACCACTTGCAGCAGCAGCACCAGACGCTCCAGGCCGCAGCGCTTGCGACCACGAGCGCGCTCGAATTGCGCAAGAAAGCAGCAACGATGCGGCCGGATGTGATCGTCAAGGAGCTCGCGCCGCTGCCACCGGTTGTGCCATCGGCGTCGCTGCTCTCGCCAGTGTCGACGCCGACTGCAGTTGCTGCTTCTGCACCGTCGGTGGCGCCTGCCGTCTCGGCGTCTGTCGTGTCGGCTGCGCTGTCGTCTGTGACTGCAGCACTCGCGTCCACGTCGACTACGACAACGTCCACGACGACAGCGTCCACGACAACGACTGCGTCCGTCATGGCGGCACCATCGACTGCCGTGTCGACCTTTGTACAAAGTGAAACCTAATTATAATAATCGCACCCGCACTTGTTAATGAATACACACATGCGTCCATCGTCGTGAGTGTCTTATGCGTACCGGATTGCTGTCTTGGCTACACCTGCTGCATGTGTGATCGCGTTTGCGTTGTTGCCGATCTGCGACATCTTATTTTGGTTTTCCAGCACTTTATTCGTACTCTATGTGTGTGTGTTGTATGCTATACTCGTGAGCTGTCGCCTGCCTGTATGTGTGATCTCGAAAATGGTACAGCACAAAAAGAGTAACCCATAACCCAGCAAGTGTACCCTAATGCACAGTCGCCATTCGAATTGTGTTACCATGGTGGACATGGCGGACAACACTGCGTCAATGACGACACCAGCGCCACCAGCGCCACCAGCGCCACCAGCGCCACCAGCGCTCGACGCGATTGCCAAGAAGGAGAAGACGACGCTTGAGCTCTACAAGCAGAGCTTCCGCGAATACCTCGTACGTATTTGCATGCGCATTGACGCATTCGCTGCTTCACAACACACGCCACTGTCGTCGAGTGGTTGGCTGACAATCGTGTGCTGCATTCCTCTATACGTGCACAGAAAGAGACCGGCGCAGTGCGCGACGATGCCGAGCTCGACCAGCTCATGGCGCTCCTGCACGAGCCACTGCCAGTGTCCTTCCGCGTCAACTTGCATCGGCCAGATGCGCAAACGTACGTGCGTTATTTGCGAGTCGCTGCTTCGTTAGCTGGTCGCTACAACTGCTGCTGTTGAAATGTTCAGCTAATACCCTGCACTTCCTGCTTGTCGTCGTCAGTTTGCAGGCGCTGCTTGCAACGGAGCACCAGTTCCCAGCCGGCGCGTTCACATTCAACGACACGCCGATCACGCCACCCAAGTGCGTCTGATGGTTGTGCTGTGACGCATTTGCACGTCATCATGCCAAGAGCATGCCTAACTCTCACATTGTTTGCGGTGTTGTCATCTATCCACACACTCATGCGTCTGCGTATCGATTCATTAGACCGATTGCGTGGTACCCGCTCCCGAACGTCGCGTGGCAAGTCGACTGTGGTCGCACAGCACTGTCCAAGAGCGGTGCGTCGTCTACACAGAACGCGCTGTCTGTCGCATCAGCGCTACGTCGTATTTACTACCTGTCCTACTGCATCGGAATCCATCGCTGCAGCCCCCAAGCACGCGCCAATCAAAGCGTTTCACGCCTGCTTGCTCGAGCACACGGAGATCGGGACGATCGACCGACAGGAGGCCGTGAGCATGCTCCCGGTGCTGTTCCTCGACGTCCAACCCACGCAGCGCGTGCTCGACATGTGCGCGTCCCCGGGCTCCAAGACGACGCAAGTGATTGACTTTCTACTCACGAACAACAGCGACAGCAGCTCTACTAGCCAATCGAACGGCATGGTCGTCGCAAACGACCTCGACAAGAAGCGCGCGTACATGCTCGTGCACCGTTTGAGTCGCAATACGCTGCGGAACGCTGTCGTGACGTGCGGCGCTGGCGACACGTTCCCAGGTCTGTACGACGCAGCGAGTGGCGCGTTCGAACGCACGAACGTGTTTGATCGCGTGCTGTGCGACGTCCCATGCAGCGGCGACGGCACGCTGCGCAAGAACCAGACGCTGTGGAAAGAGTGGCACATTGGCCAAGGCTTGACGCTCCACCCGGTGCAGCTGTCGCTCGCGTTGCGTGGCGCAGCGCTGCTCAAGGTCGGCGGCGTCATGGTCTACTCGACGTGCTCGTTCAACCCTGTCGAGAACGAAGCCGTCGTTGCGGAGCTCCTGCGGCGCAGCGGCGGGGCACTGGAGCTCGTCGACGTCTCGTCCAAGCTCCCTGCGCTCGTCTACCGCACGGGCCGTCGGTCGTGGAACGTCGGCTGGCGCTCGAAGTCCAAGTCGAGCCACAAGGGCCACGTGTTCAAAGCGGCTGCAAGCGCTAGCAGCTCTACCAATGGCGATAATGTCGCAGTCGCCGGTGCGGCGACACAGCTGCACGAATGGTTTGCAAGCTACGATGCGATTCCGCAGGAATTGCGTGGTCAGCGCGTCGTACGATCGATGTTTGCGCCGGCAGCGACCGATCCACTCGCCGCAGAGCTCGAGAAGACGCTGCGGCTCATTCCGACGGACCAAAACTCGGGCGGCTTCTTCATCGCCGTCCTGCGCAAGACGGCGAACCTACCAGGCGACAACCAGACGGGACTCGCAGCACTGGACGAAGACCTCGCGCTCACGCCACCCGACAACTACGTGTGCAAACTCTGCGGTGAGAAAGGCCACTTTATGAAGAACTGCGCCAAGTACGAACTCGACTTCCAGGTCGCTGGTGGGAACCAACTGCCGCGCTCCAAGAAGCAGCGCACGGACGCCAGTGCAACAGACGCGACTGCTCCTGATGCTGCTATGAAGAAGAAGAAGAAGGCGCACGTGAAACCGCGCGAGACACTCTATCGTCCGATCAGCAACGACGCGTGGGAGCTCATTCAGTCGTTCTACGGCATCCAAGACGCTGGACTCAAGGTGCATTCGTGCGTAGTCATGTGCCTGTCGCTGCAGCGTCGAGGAGCGCTGACACGACCCTGTGGCTTTGTACATCTGCTCTTTGTTGTGTATGTATACAAACACGCTAGGCGCGCTTTTGGTGCCGCTCGGATGGCGCTGCAGTCGTCAATTACGTCGACAAGGAGATCTCGGACGCGTGTCTTGGGGGCGATGCACTCGAGGTGCGATGTGTTAGCGTTGTACTATACGAGAGAGAGAGAGCAAGATTCTTGCCATCGACTTGTGGCTGACTCGTCGACTCTCACACTCGTACACACCCACGCATGTTTGTAGATCGTCAATACGGGACTCAAGGTGTTTACCAAGAAAGTTGAGAAAGGCGTGACGCACTACCGGCCATCGGAGGAAGGACTCGGGTTCATTGATCGATTCTTCACGAAGCGCGTCCTATCGCTCGCTTCTGACGACTTGAAACTCCTGCTACACGCGACGACGCACCTGCCGTTCGCGTCGCTGTCGTCGGCTGCACAGACGTCCCTCGCAGCTGCTGGCGTCGGTCCAGGCGTCGCACAGTTGGCAACTGACGCGAGCGTCGTGTTCAACATCTGGATCGGCAACGGCGCAGTGCTCCCACGCGTGTCCAAGATCGTTCGCACGGAAGTCGATCACGCACTCCAGCGCATTAGCAGCAGCAACACCAACAGCAGTGTACTTGCGTAGTCGAATAGACTGTCAGTTTGTTAGAAGTGCTAGAGCGATAGAACGTCGCGCTGTCGAGCTCGCGCGCGCATGCCTTGCATGAGATAATAGAACGAATCGTGCTTGCCGATAATCGTCTGCTCCTCGTCGTCGTCGTGTTCGTCATTACTGCCGTTGTTGTTTGCGTAGTGCTGCTGCGGGTCACTGTGACTCGAGTCGGACACGTCGCTGTCCAATTGCTGTCGACGACGCAAGGATGCAGCCGGTAGCTGATGCACTGTAGCAGCTTGTGACGCTGTTGTGGTCTTTGTCGGGATCACAGGAGCGTCTGATCCTAGAATATTGCCAAGCACGTCGAGATAGTCTTGCTTCGGGACGCCCAGCACGTTGCTGTCGTTGTTCTCGACCCACGTCCCAACGACAAAGAGCAAAAAGACAACGAGCACGACGATCGCTGCAGTGCTGCAGTGTGGTATATGAGTGTAAGAGCGAACGCGAGCGAGAGGGCGATCGAACATGAGGACCATGGTGCTGTCAAGGAAGCGCATTTCGAAAGGCAACAGCAGGGCACACGCACTTGTAGCCGCGTGCGAGGCGATGCGCTTCAACGATAGCATGGCCGTGCGTCCCAGCAAGCACACCAGCGACGCCGGTGAGGTGGCTCCCAACCACTTGGCTCACGAAGCGCGCCGCGACAAAGAGCTTGGCGAGGCCGATGCCGAGCGCCAATAGCATCGCCAGCAGCTGCAGCGCCAACGACTCTGTATACAGCGCAGCAGGCAGCAGCACGACGACTGCCATGTGCGAGTCGACGCATGGGAAGCCATGTGTGTCGGGATCGACGCGCGCGCGCTCAAAGAGCGACGAGTCGATGTCGATCGGTCGCTTGATCTGTGCGAGGTGCTGGAGCAGCAACACACTCAGCACGTTGATGACGCAGATCCAAAGGTATGGGAAGCCAAGTGCTGGTAGCGCCAGTAAAAACACGAGCCTACGGACAGGTAAATGTCGCTTGTGTGTGCACAGCTCGTACGAGTGGCAGGTCGTCCATTGATTGTGCGTAATTCTAGGCACTGCCACGCACCAGAGCGCGAGTGTCATGTCGTGTGTGCGACGGCGCGAGGTCGTCATGCGCACGAGCCAACTTAGCCATGCGTGCTTCTGAGTATCTCGGGGTGCGATGTACACAGCACCATCAAGTTAGTGCATCAACTGGCGAAGCAAATACGACCACAATGTGAAGACCGGACCTACCTGTCTCAAACGCACGAACCACGTAACCAATTCGAGGTCGCGCTGGAGTAGCGGATGCAGCGAGGAGGTGCGGTTGCGCACATCCTTATTGCCTCGCTCAGCATTGCTGAAGCGAATACGTGCTGGAGCTTGTGCTGCTGCATGATATCCGCTGCGACGCATGATGCTCGTGCCTGAATGCACTTGAAGTGAGCAGGCGCTTGAGTCAGCACCATGGTTATGCCAAAATATATGCAGCATAGGCTATTATCTATATTACATCATTCCTGCCAGATTCACTTGAGTCAAGGTATTCGTGAGATACGACTTGCGTTCGTGTTGTCGAGCTCAATCGCACGCAGGTGACAAGCATGTACCGGAGTAGCAGCAATAGCAGCAGCACACATGGCAGCAGCACCGATGTCGATCCACAGATACACACATATAGCAACGACAGCAGGTGCGTGCATACCCTCACGGGCTGTCTCTCTTATTGTGATGTTCCCTCTCGCTACATGGACGTGCGTACAATTGCATGCACACACACGCTCGCACATCTGCAACGCGAGGCGTCTGACCATCCTACACACGTACATGCTCTTGCCGCTTGCTTCTCCAGACTCGATGTCCCAGGCGTGATCGAAGAGCACTTGCTCATGGGCTCCGTGCACCACGCACGCGACGCCGGGTTGCTCCAAGACCTCCTGCGCGTCACGTACTTGCTGGACGCAGAGAACCCACGCAAGCGCAGCGTCCAGGGCGGCTCGTTCGCACCGGTTCCAATTGCGATCGACAGCGCACGCGTCGAACTCGACGACGACTTTTCGTACGACTCGTTCAAAGCGAACGTCACACACGCAAGTGAACTCGTTGCGGCTGCGTTGCAGAGCGGCAAGACCGTATTTGTCTACTGCACGCACGGCAACAACGAAAGTGCGGTCGTGTGCATCGCGTACCTCATGCTCGCACAGACGTGGACGCTCGAGCGCGCGTACAGACACGTGTTGCAGCGTCGACCTGCGAGCGCACCGCGCAAAGCGTACATTGAGAAAGTGCGTCGATGCATCTATGCACTGTGTGGCCCTAATCGATGTCGCTGACGTCGCTACTAACGCTTGTGCTCTGGACGTTTGGATGAACAGCTACGACTCCTGGAGCTTGCAGTGCATGGACGCGTGACACTACGTGCAGAACAGGTCGGCCCGAGCATGATCGACATCATGATGGGGCTCCGTGGCCAAGCGCCTGCACAGGGAGGCGACAGCAGCAGCGACGGCCGCGGGAGTCATTTCACAGACACAACGTCGGATCGCGCGAGCGTCGCGTCCAACATGTCGGTCGTCACGGGTCTGCATAACGGCAGCTCGTTGCGTGAGACGATGATCATCGCAGAGCAAGAGGAAGAGCAGGAAGCGTCTGGTAATAACAACGGTATCGACGATGCATCGACTGCGCACTCGCTGACCGACCGACGTGGTCGTGCAAAAGCAGCAAAGAGCAGCTGCGTCATTTCGTAGTAGCGGCAGTTGTTGCTACTGTTATTGCGAGTAGAAAAGCGGCGCATGTGGAATGCATCACTCAGTTGTAATAAACTCGGCAGCACTGGGAAGCGTACAATCCGTCGATGGGCTACATCGAAGTGTGTATTAGTCCCTGCATTTCGTGTCATACGCTATCGCTTGCAAACATGCGCTGGAGCGAACACAGTTGATACGCAATGCGCGTGTTCGAACGGCGACTTGATGTCGTTGTTGCTGCTGCTATAGCGGATAAAGAACTGACGTGTCAGCAACACTAACAAGAAGGACGAATCACTTGCTGTGTAGCGTACGCACCATTTGTAATGTTCGCTTTGTTTGATCTCTTAGTTTTCTTTGGCTTCTTCGTCTTCGTTGACTTCGTGGCTGTTGCCGCTTGACGTCGCTTGCCGTTCTTGAGCTTCTTGTGTTTCTTGCGCTTCTTAGTGACGCGATTGTTGTCGTCCGCTAGCGGCTGCAGCAGCTCAGTGTGGTCGTCCGCGTTGGGAGGCAGCAACTCATTCGCATCGTTGACAGTCGCATCCGCGCTTCTCTTGTTGCTCTTGTTGCTCTTATTGCTCTTTGCCATGTGCCACTTGGCGAGTGCGACAGCGTCCGTCGCGTTGTTCAGACGCGTCGACTACAAATCAACAAAGCAACGACGTCAGTGGGTGTCATAGGACGATCAACCAGCTGCGCAAGTCCAATACACACACATCTGCACTCGCACGCGCATGTACCTGCACTTTGTCCTTTGCTGCTTTTGGCCGCTTCTTTTCTGTTGACAGTGCACGTAGCGTCTTTGTCTTTGGCGGCGCCTGTGCTGCTACTTCTGTTACTGCTGCTGCTGCCAGCGGTGTCGCAATCGGACTCACACGTACGCGGGAGTGACTCGCAACAAAGTCTGGTTCGTTTTCTTTCGTCTCCTCGCTCTCGTCGCGTTCATTGGCGCTCAAACAACCAGCAAAGTCGAGTCGTTGCAGCACGTGGCGCTCACTGTCGCTCGTTGCGTGTAGCAACGCAGCGCGACTGCGTGATTTCCGATCGTTGCACTTGCGAAGGTGCTGCGGCCGCAATGGAGTCTTCTGCAGCTGCGTTGGCACGTCGGGTGTCGTCACACGCGTAGCTGCGTTGCTGCTACTGCTGTTGCTGTTGTTGCTAACATCCGCTGCGTTCGTTTTACAGTGCGGAGAAGCATCGAGGTCATTTCCGCGCTGGATCGCTTCGAGCAGCTGCATGCTGCTACTGACGGCGCTTGCGTTCGTTGGGCGAGTTGTCACGGCCCACGTACGCAGCCTCTTGGTCTTCGTTACGCGCCGCAGTTTGGACGGTGGCGGACGTTTGTTTGCGATTACATTGTTGCTGTTCACGCTAGTGGATGCAGATGGATGCGTCAAGTTACATCACACGCACTCATATATACGAATCCTGCACAGGCGACAGCATGAGGTTGCGTGTGCAAACGTACGCAAACACATCTGAACGCTTGTTTGTGATGTCTGCAAGCACACCGCGCGCCATCGTAAGCTGCTTGATCCGCGAATGTCTTTCTTGATGTGATACGAGAATGCGGATAACGATCGACTTCAACTGGAGCATTGCACAAACAGAGGGGCAACTTGCTCATCCATAGTAGGATCAAGTCCTACGACCCTTTCTATTTGCCATATCGGAGATAACGTTTCATAACGACACTTTTATTACCTCACGAATACCAGTTGGACACGACTCGACCTGATTAGTTGTAACAGCAGCTGCTTCGCGCTCGGCCGCTGTCATCTTACTGCCAGCCGTCTTGCGGCGCTCCTTGCCGTTGTTCAACAGACCGTATAGATCGATACGACGCAAGTGGTTTGCCATGAACGCCAACGGCGACGTGTATGAGTGGGTCGACACGTTTCAGTTCTCGCGCTCGAAGAAGCACATTGCGCGCGACTTTAGCGACGCCGTGTTGCTCGCAGAGCTCCTTGCGCAACTCTTTCCAGCGTGGGTCGAGCTGCATAACTACCCTGGAACGAATCGCTTCGTGCAGAAACTCACCAACTGGGAGACACTTAACCGTACGTTTGCGTGCTCATACGATGCTACTTGCTTACTTGGATGCACTTGTACCTGCTTATTAGCGAAGCTGATTGCCACATGCATATGTCGTTTGCTTCGCGCGCGTTGTTGTTGCTACTAACATTGACACGCGAGTAGGCAAAGTATTGGTGCGGATCAAGTGCGAGGTGTCGCGTAAGCAACAGGAGGACCTTGCGAACGCTGTGCCTGGCGCGATCGAAACGGTGCTCGCACACGTGCGAAAGCAGGTACGAGTTGTTGGCAGTTGATGCACTACGTATTGCGTCCCGTTCATCGTAGTGAAGCCTGCACACATCGATGTGCTCGCATGGATCGTACAGACTGCCAAGAACGAGCAGCAGAAAGCGACGTTCAAGACATCAGTGTCCCCGACGGCTAAAACCATCGAGCAAAAGTCATTTGCTGCAAACACACCAAGCGTTGGGCTCAAGTCGCCAGTCCGATACAAAGCGACCGAGCCACGCACGGCGACGTCTCCGCAGTCACTGCATTCACCAGCTGCTGCTGCATTTGAGTCACGAGCGCCTCGGTCGCCGTCGTTCGTGTGCTCGGCTGCTGCAACGCTGAGCGACGTCCTCCCATCAGTGCAGGACCGACCAAACCCCAATGACATCGCTGCGTCGTTCTCACGGATCCTCCAGCTCATGCACAAGACGAGCGACGCCAACGTTGCAGTATCTGGCGCTCCGCCAAGTCGGCTCGTCCAGCCACGATTGACTGCAGTCGTGCCGCCAGCGCTCGTTCGACGGCCGCTCACACCCGACAGCAAGCACCGTGCAGAGAAAGCCAAGACGAAGCACGCAACAGACACTCGCACGCGTCCACTGAGCGCGGGCTCGAAAGTCCCGCGCAAAGCAGCAACAACTGCAGCATCGACTACCAGGACATTGTCGCCGACTGCGCGCGTGTCGCCAGCAAAGAAAGCCGGACGCGACTATGGCGTAGCGAAGAAGTCGCATTCGACAAGTAGCAGCCACGCAAACAGCCCATACAGCAGTATCAAGAGCTCGTCTAGTAACTTGAACAACAATGCAAGCAGCGGCAGTCACGACGCCAGCGGCCGTCGTGACGACACGACGATCGATTTTGCCGAGTCGTCGCTCGTGTACTTTTCAACCCACGAAGCGCCGCCTGCGCGCGATGAGCTACACGCGTGGGAACAGCACGAGCACGTGCAAGTGGCGCAGTTTGTCAAGTTGCTGCCAGCAGGCGACTGCCTCGTGCACCTGCTGAAAGCCGACGGTGGAACAGCAACCGATGCGTCAGCGTCAAACGTGAAAGCGTACATCTCGACGCCGCACTTTATCGAGTGCTGTAGCTCGCAGCTCCATAGTCTCCAGAGCATGCGGTTCGACGCACACGTTGGCAAGTGGCTGTGGCTCCAGCCTAGCACTACTGGCACTACAACTGCGGCTGCGACATGGAAGCGACGCGATCTTGCGATCGACATTGCGTCGAGCAAGCGCACTGCACGCGTTGGGTCACGCACAGCGCCAGCGCGCAGGAGCGACGACGCCGCAGTAGCCGCCCCGACGTCGTCAAACACACACTTTTTCACCCAAGTGCTCGCGCGCGTCAAGTGCAACTCAATCAGTCTCGACGAGCCAGTTGCAGTTGTAGATGAGGACACGCGTGACTCGAAAACGCATGATGCGTCGTTGTGTCCAGACTTTGTGCAGACTGCACTCGAACCAATTGCAGCCTTTGCGAGTCCCGTGGCACTGACGGTGTTTCCGCGCGTCTCGATTGCGATTCCACCTGCAGCACCAAGTGAATGCGACATGACGGCGACAGAGACAGAGTCGCTCACAGCTACAACGACAATTGCTGCTGGGCTTGATGAAGGGCTTGATGGTGAGTTTGATGAAGGGTTTGATGCTACACTTGACGACGGCCTTGCTGCTGTCCTTGGTGCTACACTCGATGCTGCAAGCGATTGTGAGGCACAGGCAACAGAATCCGTCTCATCAACAACTACGAAAACGCGTGATGACGGACAAGACGCCTGGCTAGACGACGGTCTTGACGCCGAGCTCCATAATGGGCTAGATCATAACCGTGCTGAAGGGCTCGATGCTGGACTTGATTCTGCTGGGCTAGATGCTGCACGAACAGAGGCATAGCAGCTCAGAGCGATCGGCGTGCAATGCACAGAGGAGCATGTTGACAGCATCGGTTTTATGCCAGCACGTGTCCTCAACTGCACTTGTAGGAACTACAAATCACATCAACATGAACCTGATCTATGCATATCATGCTACACGTGAGGCTCGCTACTACTATGCCCAACACTGTCGAGTGAGCAATTGACTTGACTAGCGCCTCTCTCTTGCGTTTGTACCTGCAGCTGCATTAGCTGCTGGTAGAGAAGCTGCAAAAGCTGCTTCGTGTTGCCACCGCCACGGTCGTTCCCAGCTGCTTCGAGCAGAGGATGCTGCAGTGGCTGCTTCGACAGCGTCGTGAGCATCTCGCTCAAGCGCTCGCGCGTCCGCAGCTCCGGTCGTTGGTCCAAGATCCACTCGACGACGCCAACTTGCGCCGACCGGACTGCCTGCCAGAGCGCTTTCGTGGGCACGACGACGACGCTGCCGTTGCGGCTGCTGCTGCGACTGTCGTTTGCAAATTGATGGAGCCACTGGAGGCTCTCGAGGAACCCAAAGCGCGCAGCGGCGCACATTGCGAGCTTCAGTTCTTTCTTTGCGTGTCGTCGCGCGGTCGTAAACACTTGGACGTAGCCTGGGTCGTTACAGAGGACGCCGGCAAGTGCGCCGTCGCGCGCGTACGCTCCGGGAAAGGACGCGATGAGGTCGGCAGCGAGGTCAAGCTGACGGGTCGATGACATGTGCTTGAGCGTGTAGAGCGACAGGCGCTGGCGCGGGTACTTGCGATGGAGCCACATGAGTGCGTCGCGCTTGTCGCGTTTTGCCACCGCTTCCATGACGTCGCGCACAGGCGCATGGATCTGCTCGTCGTAGATCCAGTCCATGACGCACTGCTGGTCGTGCATCGCTGCTTGCTCGAGCACTTGGCGCGACAACTGGTGTCGACAATGTGTGCGGATCCACTGAAGAACGTGGACATGCCCGGCCACGGCGGCGTTCTCAGACGCTGTCGGTGAGCAACGCACGCGCGGGTCGCGTCGGCGCGCGAACAGCCAGTCGAGGAGGTCGATGTGGCCGCGCGTGGCCGCCAAGTCAAGCAGCTGGTCTTCACGGAAGCTAAAGCCGAACGCGCGCACCATCAGGTGCAGCCGCTGTGCGATCGATGCGTGGCCGCTGTTGACTGCTGCTCGCAATGCGCCGTTCACGAGTGCATCTGGGTATGTTCGAAGTGCCCACTCGACGACCTCCGTGCTTCCTCGCTTTGCGCCATACACAAGCACGTGGTTCACGATCACTTCTTTCTCGGGAGAGATCGCTGTTGTTGAGGGTAGCAGCGCTCGCTCATATTCGCTGCTGCTTTCAAGCGCGTCGAGCTGCTCGTCTTTGTTATGCTCGTGCAAGATCAGCTCCAGCGTTGCAGCCGAGGCGTCCGTTCGCATCGCGCGCTGGAGCTTCGCAAACACGCTCGCGTCCGCATAGCGGCGGATCGCACGCACTGCAACTGGAAGCGCTTCAACTTGCCCACGTTCGCGCAACACCACGTCTACTGCTGTGAGTCCTGACATCGTGTGTCGAAGTCACTCTTGACTACAAATACCGAATGTTGAATTCAACAGTCCTTCTTCCACTTCAGTTTTTCAATTAACGCTTCATTCCCCACACAATTTGCACACCAAGTTAGTTTTTCACATAAAATCATTCCAACATGCCACCGTCACTAGGAGTTAGTAAATGTGTAAGATAAGTTCGAAGGTTGAAGTTTGGGAACGTTCAAGTCGAATCGACATAAAGGTTACGGATGGAGCCAACATGGCCAACATGGCCAACATGTGAGTGCCAAGTTGCCATCACATGCACTCGCATGGTCAACATGCGCACGTATGTGATCGATATGCAACCACAACGTCACGGATCAGTGTTGATGCACTCAGATATTAGAAAACCTCGAGTCAAAACAATGCTATGGCCTTTGAATAACGTCACTTCAAAAGAATTTTAGAGACGCGAATATCTTTTTCTTGGACTTATGTTATGCTAAATTCAATGATCTATCATTTGGTACTTTCCTTGACCACTTCAAGTTCGTACAAGTGTTAATATGAAGGTTTTTGCTTATGTGAAGCGAAATGATTGTAAAATTGTTATTTTTGTGACGGAGATACTATGCACTAAAGATTATTTACAAATTTCCATCACAAGTACTCATTGGCATTCGCAATAAACGATCGTTTCGCACCTTTGCGATATCTACCAAGACTGCTCTCGCGACACTAGTACTCTGGCGACTGCGACAAGGCTGCGTTCCGCTTTGCGCTTCCTCGTTGGGGCATCATCGTCTTTGACTACCCTGCGCTGTACACGGTCCTTTTTGATCAGCACTGCATCAGTAACGGCACGATGTAGTTGAACCGATTGTGCTTGCCATGAGACCTTGATCGTTCATCTACGAGGTTCTTTTTTGAGAGCAACCCCCCCCATCAGTCACAGGAGACTCGCCTTTGCTTCGTCCTTGGTCATGGCGTTAAGTGAGACGAGCCGGTGCTGCACTCTGTCTCGTTCCCCTGCGTGCACGGCTTATCGCAACAGTTGAAACCTGTTATATCCTCAACACGGAGAAGCATCTCGTTGCTCTACGGCGTCCACACGTCTCATCCTGCTGTGTGCTCTCGTCGCCGTCGCTATCGATCGACAGCGCGGAGTCTCTCTCCTCGCACTTGTCGAAGAACTCGCTGTCGCTATCGTTGTTGGCGCTTGTCATCTCGTTTAGTTGTGCGATGTTAAACACATTTGAAAACCCATATAATGTAGCTAACGATCATTTTGTATAAGTAGATTTCAAATACCGTATGTTAAATTTAACAGTGCTTTCTTCCTTTTCAGTTAATAGGTTGCCTGTCTGATAACTCGTCTAGCCTGGTAGTTTGTACAGCACATTAAGCAAAAAATAATCTGTGCCTTACAGATTCAGTTTGATAGATATTTGTTGGTAAATAGTCAAGTGAGTAGTTTCGTACAAACTCGAAGATGTCTTTTTCGATCGATAATGTAGGAGTTGGTGCAACTCACGTCGCAGTCGTCCCACTATATATTCTTGATTTATATACAAGTATAGACTGAGTGACCACACAATCCACCTGTCCTAAGAATATAATATAGTTTCTGATCTTGCTCTATTCATGGATCATCGTCTTTTTCTTATATGGTATAAGGATTATAATTCTCACGGAAAAAGTCGGGAAAATCGGTTGAATTCGGGTATCAAATATGATGTCGATGGGACATACCTGTAACAGGTCGGTAAAAAACTGCACAAAATCGGTTTGCAAAAACGACATAAAAATAATATTATAAATGGACTCGTAAACCGGTACAAAATAATATAAGGCCGGTACAATATATTTGTGATCTTATATCTTGCACAGTGCGCGTCAAAAATTTAGGGACAGGGTAAAAATATCAGAAAACTGTCGAGTTTTTCTTTAGTAACGCGTTTGCAAGCGTAAATTTTTGATATATGATAGAGCGCGTTGCGCTCTCTTTGGAGATATAAGTTGAGCTCGAAACAAGCAAGAGGTCA
>JAADXH010000054.1:0-52342 GCA_023337595.1 Globisporangium camurandrum
GCAACTGCCGTCGCGACGTCTTTGCTGTCATGCGTGCGTACTGAAATACGCTGTTGTAGAGCTGTAGGACGTGACATAGTAAGTGGCAGAGCGCTGGTTCAAGCACGAGTTTGAGCTGCGTAATCGACGACGCCTTGTTGTGCCGCTCGAGTCGGAGGAGCCATGTCATGATGCGCTGGATACTTGCGTCCAAGTCGCGCTCACGATTGCTTAGTGCATGGAGGTTCATTGCTGATGTACAATAGCACACATAGACACATTGCCGCTCGTCAACCAGAGCTGCTTACATCGCCTGTGTGGCATCGTCCAGTCACACGCACCGTTCGTTGCAATGAGCGCGAGAGCCGTCACAAGTCGATCGAGAGCATCGAGCAGTGAGCTATCGCTGTCACTACTTGCAGCGTCCAATTGCACAGTTGCTGCGTGTACGAGCAAATCCACGAGCAAGCGCAGCACGCGCTCTGGTGTCGGCAGTAGCTGTGCTTCGTCGTCGAAACGATCAATCCACAGTGCCCGAAGCAGCTCGACGCCTACTGCTAGTGTCTCGCTCGGAGCTCTCCTATACGCAGCGTGATCTGATGCTCCTACTAGTAACAGCGCTGCTTCGAGTCTGTCGAGGAGGACGTCGCCCTTCGCGAGCGCCAGGCGGATTTGCTGGACGACTGCGCCATTGTGCCACACGAGGTTCCGCAGCAATGTGAATAACCAGTGCAGGATGTCGTGGCGCATTGCTGCGTCGATCAACGGACGCGCTGTCACGAAGCGATCGACACGTTCAACAAGTTGCTGAACGCTACTGTCGCTCCAGTATGTAGCATCCAGCGATGCTGTAACAGCATTGCTCCGCGACCTGCGCTGCGCTGTCGAGGAGGTGACAGCGTGGAGCAATGCGAGGCTTGCACAAAAGTACTGAACGGCCGCGACGCGGTCCAAGCTTTCGGCGCCTTCTACACTACTGTTCTGCCTGCTGCTCTCCTCCGAAGACTCTACACTGTAAAGCACAGTGTCAAGCTGCTGTAGTACAATCGAGACGACGCCAGCGTCCACGAGCGACTGCTTGACATTGTACTTGGTGAACACAAACAAGAGAAACGCGAGGTGATGGCGCGACGCTGCGATCGACGGCAGCAATGCATCAACAGGGCCGTGTTGTGGACGCTGCACCGTATTGTCAGCAGTCGCAGTAACAGTCTCGACTGGCAGCAGCTCAGCAAATATGAGCGCCAGCCGCTGTGTGTGCTTGTCCTGGCAAAACTGCTGTAGCACTCGACCATGTGCTGTCGCACACGCTCCAGAAGCTTCACTGCTCCTGCAGACTGCGTGGAATATTGCAAAGCCGAGCTGGAACGTCGCGACGTCACTCTCGCTGCGCTGCAGTAGCGCGTCGCGCACCTTACAAAGCACATCGTTCACAAGCAGCACCTCTACAAATGATGCACATGCATCGTCTCGTTTCGCCGCTTCGAGCAGCGTGACGAGACACTGAAGTGCTTGCAAACGCACTCTCGGCGTCGCTGGGAACCGCGTCAGCGCGTCCAGAATGACGCACACTGTTGCTTCCTGACACAAGTACTGCCATGTGTCTAACGCTTGGTTCGTGTCTCTATCTCTCTTGCTCTCATTCGTATGTTCATCATCGCTTACAAGAGCACGGAGCATACCGAAGACCCAACATTGGACGTCCGCGTCGTTTGGACACGCACGCGCGGCGTCCAGCAGGTCGCACTGACTCGCAAGCGCTTGTTGCTGGTCAACGCATGTTTGTGCTGTCACTGCGACAAGTGCGCGTGCGTCTGCGAGCCGTTGCTGTGCAGCGGCACGCGCTTGCTGCGCTTCGTCCAGTGCAACTCGCCGTGTCGCTGCAAGCGCGTCTTGCGCGTCCTCGAGCGCGTGTTGGTGCAGTAGCGTCTCGTGGCGCTGATGCGCAAGCGCTTCCTTGGCAGCACCGACGCAGTCGCTCCAGTGCAGTTCGAGTGCTTGCGTCTGGCGCAGTCGCTCGTGCTCCTCAGTAGCGCTACTCTCGTTGTCTGCGAGCTGCATGAGCGCTTGCTCACGAGCTGTTTGTGCTTCGTGCAGTGCGCTGCGAGCGGCAGTGTCAAGTGCTGAAAGCTCTGCATCTTGTTGCTCGAGCTCTGCGAGCTTCAGTCGCCACGGCAGCAAAACGCACTCGTCCAGCAGATCGAATGGTGCAAGGTCAAACGCGACGTGTCCTTGCTGGCAGTGTCATCATCACGCAAAGCGGCACAGTACAAGAGCATCAGAGAGAGTGAACCAGATAGTGCAATCGTGTGTGAGATGGTGCAAATCGACACTTCAGCTGCCAGTGTCCTACGAGCGAGAGTGAGAGCCAGTGAAGAAGCGTACGTGGTCCGGGACGTCGACGCGCGCACCGCTGTCGAAAAGATAGATCGCCATTCCGACCTGTTTTGATTTGCACGCAACGTGCAGCGGCGTCTGACCGACTTTGTTTTGTGCGTTCACATCGAATGCAAACGACAGCAGCATGCGCGCCATTGGCACGAAGCTGGTGTGTTGTGCGCAGATGTGGAGCGCCGACGCATCGGCCTGTGGGCGGTACCGCGCAGCAGTAAAGTCTATTGTGCTGCGATGCGTCACCAGGAGCTTCTTGATGCTCTTGACGTTGTTCTGCAGCACGTCGGGCCAGAAGCTCCTTTGCAGGATGTCGGTTGTCTGCTGTGCATTGAGCTTATGGGAAGGAGAGGATGTTGTGGTTGTTGTGGCTGCAGCGACGGCAGTTGAGCGCTTGGTCGTGTGGCGCTGGCTTTGGTCGTCTTGGCTGTGTGGCCGCGCATGCTGTTGTTGCAGTCGCACGACACTGACAGTCGAGACCGGATTCGCGACAAGCTGTGCGAACGCTGTAGGATTCTGCCAGATCGCGAGGTCAAGCGGTGGACGATCGCTGTTTTGCGCAGCCGTCGCAGCAGCAGTGGCGACCGCGCCTGACGTTGGTTTTGCTGAAGCTTTAGCTCCTGGTGGCGCTGCTGCTGGTACTTTCGTTGGTACTTTCGCTGCTGCTTTCGTTGGTGCTTTCTCTGTTGCAGCTGGAGCGCGACTGCGACGTTGTGATCTATCAATCATCATCGCATGATGAAACAAGTGAAGTTGAAATGGCCAATATCAAATGGTCACACTAACAATGGATCCATTCACTTCAAGTGGTTACAAAAACAAAGCAAAATGCAATTGTTGTTGTAACAAACTGCTTTTCTCTAAGCTGCTTCCATACACGTGCTACGCGAACTCGTCCACTCGGTCCGCACTACTCGCTCTTCTTCGATTCTAGCAACTTACTCGCTTCTTCATCGCTCTCTCTCTCGCTCTCTCCTCCTCCTTTGTTACTCCCTCGCCTTTACGCTCGTTGCCTGTTGCTTCTCTACTTCTTGTTGTAGTGCGCAAGCACAAACCCTGCAGTAAACGCCGCGCCCAACGTCGCAAGCGTCCAGACCTGACACGAAAGTGGCACGGGGCACCCAAACGCCATCGTCTTGTTCGATGGCGTCTTTGTCTTTGCGTCCTTCTGGCTCTTCCCGACTGGTGGCGTCAATGGGATCGTATCTTGCAATGCCAACACAATCTTCCTGGCTCTTCCTTTTTCTTGGATCACATGCCCACACGCCAAAAGCGCAGCTTCAATTGCATCGATCGTCTTCACGACGTGATCCAACCGACGTGTCGACGGACCCATGTGCCCAATTCGGAAATACTCGGTCTTGATGTCTTTGTGCAAGCCACCGGCGAGCGACACGCCATGGGCGACGACTTTTGGCAAAAAGTCGGTCGCTTTCACACCCTGTGGGTACCGCACGCACGTCAACGTGTGCGCAAAACTGTTCGAGGCCGGCACGAACGTACACCCAAGCGCAGTGATCGCCTGTTGGATCGCAGTTGCAATGCGTTGATGCTCGATAAAGCGCTGTTCGATCCCGCCATGCTCCAACAAAACATCGAATGCGACATTCAACGCAAACAAATGGTTCACAGCAGGTGTTGCAAAGTAACTCGGTTGCCGCACTTCGTAGTTTTTCATGATCGGGAGCCACTTGTGCCAGTCGACATAGTAGTAAGTCGACTTCGTTGACTTTGCGTTCTGCTCAAACTGCTGCAATGCACGCGGCCGCACCATCACCAGCGACAAGCCTGCAGGAACTCCAACACACTTTTGCGACCCAGTGAGCACGACGTCGAGGTCCCACTGCTTCATGCGACACACTTCGCCGCCGAGCGCACACACGCTGTCGACGACAACGAGCGCATTCGGCTGGTGCGCCCGCACTGCAGCAGCAAATGCTTCGACGTGCGCCAACACGCCAGTCGACGTATCGACGTGCGTGATCGTAACGACTGCAAACGACGTGCCGCTCGTCAATGCCGCAGTCACGTCCGCGACCGTCGGTTGGTGCCCGACCGCAGCAGCGCGTACGTGCGTTGCAGTTGCACCATAACGTTCCAAACACTCGGCAAAGCTGTCGCCAAAGTAACCTGTGTTGATTTAACATAAGTCAGCGCGTAAGTCGACAGCCACCAGCGACACAATACGCAAAATGCGACGTACCAGTGTTGATCACGAGCACGTTGTCGCCTTGTTGGACCAAGTTTGCGCCGACCATGTCCCACCCCAACGTCCCGGAGCCCGCGACGATCAGTGGCTGGCCGTCCGGTGCCAAGAACACGTGGCGCATCTTCTCAAGCGCCTGCCCAAACACTTCGATCACGCGCTTGTCGACGTGCGAGATGCCCTCGGCAGCAAACGCATCGAGGACGCGTGGCTCAAACTCGATCGGTCCAGGGTTCATGCACAGCACAGACTTGGTCATAATGCTAAATTGGTTGGGAGAGAGAGAGAAGGCTTTGTGTGTGTGTGGATGCAAGTGGTTAGCGCAGTGCATAGAAAGAGAGGAAGCATGTATGCGCATATGCAGACACGGAACATGCGCACGTGCACATGGGTAGTAGATGTAGCACCTGCACGCACTCGTTGGTTTGGTTGTCGTTGCTCGGGTGCTACTGTGTGTGGTCGCCGTTTTGCTTGTGAGTGATTGTTCGTCAGTCGTTCTTGCTCGTCGGATCTTTGCCGAGTTCTGCTGTGCAGATTAAGTGCGCAGAGCAAACGCCATCTCGCTCATGCATGTTTACTATCGAGTTTTGCTAGCAAACTGGGATGCGGCACTCCCTAACGTAACGCTAACTTTAGATTTTTGTGATTGCGGGTCGACACTTGGATTCAGTATGGCTTATCGAACTTATCGAGCAAACACAAACTTATGTAAAAAATCAAACTTATCGTGTCGATGAAGTAGTTAGTGCAAAACTTGTTTTTCGCAAGAACACTACAAAAACCAACAACTCATACAGCTGTGGCATCCATCCCCGTTATGTTTTGCAATTGTGAGCCGAAAACAAAAACGATATTATAAATAAACATTTGTAAAACGGGTGAACAACAACGACAACTATAGGACCCATAAACTTGCGACGTCAATGAAAAAACAATAAACATGTGGAAAAGCAGTGTCGTTTGTGGACACAATTTATAGTTTTTATGATTGTACACATTTCGACTTTTTGTGGTATTTTGTGCAGTATTAAAACGGATTCTATCAAATAAAATACCACGTCCATATAATTTCCCTAAGACAGTTCGATGGTACTAAACATGATTCATCACGGGTATACTTTAATAAAACTGTACATAGAATCAAGGTGCTGGTTATACGTACATTTTCAATACATTATACCCGCGAAGAATCAAAGGAACGAGCAAAAAAAATATTTCACAAAGAACGAGATAGTTTATATGCACGGTGTGGTTGTCAACAATCGAGAAAGTGCGCTTGCAAAGCTCACGTATATCAATGCACTTACCATATCACACAATTTGCAGTACGTATCGACATCTACAAAGCACAACATCATGGCACCAAAGCGCGTTTCCAAGACCAACCTCATACCAATTTCGCAAATTTTGCATACTTTGAGTGGTTATCAGGCATCACAAACTACGCATCTCTCCTACTGTGTGTGACAGGTGGTCAAGGACATATTGTTTGATCGGATCCTCTTCCTGTGGGCGAAGAAAGAGAAAGTGTCTCGTGGAGGATTCAGACGTCTGATAGCTTGCTCGCGAAGAGCTAAACGACGACGACTTCTGCGCATCGGAGAAGTGGCTCACACGCTTCATGTCTCGCTACGGCCTCTCGCTCTGATGAACAACAAATCTTATAATATTGAGCGAAGACGAGATCATGGCGCGTATCGTTCGCATTCTCAAGTACATCAAACCAAAGCAAAGTGCGCTCAACCTTAGCAACACACTCCTGATGGACGAGACGGCAGTCTTCCTCGAAGACCCCAGGCGCGACACTGTCGACATCACCGGTGCGCGTCATGTCGTCTTGTGCTCAACCTGATTTGAGTCAGTGCGGATCACTGTCGCTCTTACCGCCACCGCTGCAGGATCAAAGCTTCCTCCATTTTTGATCTGGAAAGGTACAAATCAGTCGATTTAGAAACACAGTCTATGTCGCGCAGCAGGCGCGAGCGTAGGTGAACAACAAGCTGCTATCGAAGTCGACCGACCTGATGTATCCTGCGATTCTGGATTCGTGCGACAAAAATGTGTTGGTGTGGGGCTCGATGCGTGCGCAGACACCAAAGAACGTCAATGCCAAGGGCATCAGCAAGAAGATCGGGATATTGGTGATTTCTGGCGCGCTCACGCCATATTTAAAGGCCGGAACATTGAGATAGTTACGTCGTTTAAGGACCGACTTCCCGTGTGATTGATAAGTGGAAACGATCGAACAGGGTGACGTACACAAAGCACAAAGGGCGGCAATCCGCGAATGCGAAGCGAGGAAGAGGTGGTAGGCTGGGTTAGTAGCTCGTGGAAATCAGTACCAAAAGATGTCGTTCAGCGCTCGATTGCGGCTGCTGGGTTTGTCGATGACTACCGTGAGTGGATCATGTGAAAACATGACGTGTACGGCGAATTGTTTCTTTCTAGATGAGCGAGCACTGAGGTGGATTAGTGCAGACGCTGATATTGTTGATAGTGCTGATGGTCGTGGTCTTGCAGACGATTTTGATGAGCTAGTCGCTGTGTAGTCACACGTTCCGCATTTTACTATTTGTTATCGAATATGATATACATACAATAAATAAATTAAGAGGTGTTGAAACTTTTCCATATACTTTGTCATTAATTGTACCCTGCAAATAATACATGGTTTTCATGGGTGCTATATTACCATGTAATATCCGGCAGTACCCGATTTATAGTCGAAATAGTAAAGCTCTTATATGAAATAAATCGTTCTACAAATATTCGAAAATGACCATGTATTGCGTTCAATTCATAGTATAACGTATTATGGGTTATGTACTGCTCGTTGAATTCTTGTAGTTTTTGTGTAGTAATTTTTTATGTACGTAATATATATAGAACACTTACAATTAGAGCATCATAATGGGACAAAGATAATAGGATAGCATAATCCTATTGCGATATAATCACTAAATATTTCAAAAATTTTAACTTTTTCACAAACATTCTTCGTAAATTTGGAAATTGAATAGCCATAATACAAGACAGACACCTATACATACGTTCTACTACAAATGATTTCGGTTCATGTGTTCCATAACATCAACATGTTTAATTCCGTAAGTACTATTTCTGTTCCGGAATCTTGTGTTCATAAAATGTGATTGTTCATAAAATGTGATTGCTCCACATTTGTAGGCTCTACAACTGTACGTTATCGTGTACACATACGTATACGCTAGAGTCGAAATTAGACTTGGTTATAATACAGAAGTACAAATACTATTATACAGCTGTACAGTATAGTGGTTGCCGAACTTTAAGGGGGTTAAGCATGTTAAAATTACATTATATTGTATTTATTGCTATGCTTGACTAATCTTTGTAATGTGTTGCCGATTGACAACTTCAAACGTTAGTTTTTCCTGCTCATCGGGTCTTTCCGTTTGGTGGTTATTGCATTGTATATTGGAATTAAAGATCATGATATAGTGCACGACAATTTTTACTCCAAAATTTTGAAAAATAACACTTTCACATAATTTGATTCTAAATTAACCTGCACAACGAACAGTTCGAGCACCCACGTAAGTGTAGGTCTTCGCTCTTTTGTGACGTATTATGACGATTGCGAAAAAATCAAATATAGATATCCGTACTGGTGATGCATTATACTATTCAAAACACAAGCTAAACGAACAGCTTGGGCGCTCATGCTAGTGACATAGACACACTTTATGAACAAACGTATATTATTGTATGCAAACAGATACCAACTGCATCATACGCCCGGACATTCACCATGTCCAGTCACGAACAATTCCTTTAATAAAAAGCAGAAACATAGAAATTCAATTTTAAAGGCATAATATATTATGGTGCCTATATTGTTGCGTTTGCGCTTGTAAAACTGAGTGACAGAAAAGCAAAAATACGGCAACAACAACAAAGCACTTTACAAAAGCGCTCTGGCAGCAGCCTCATGACATCCAGACGCCTCTCATACTCGATCAGATACAAGCGCGCAGCGGTGAAGGCGCGTGCGATTGCGTCGCAGCGGTCTCTCGCCAAGCAACTTGGCATGCCGCGATGGACGGTGCGCTTGTGGGCCAACTGGCAAGACAGCGTTGTGTCGTACAACGTCCCTACCGACGCAAAACGCAACGGACAGCGACGAAGGAGACGCTTCCGTTTGTGCAGCAGCATCTGACATTCATGAATTACAGACGTCGTGAAGAGCAGGCACGTGGTTTGTCTGTTGCGTCGCATTGGGCAAACACGCATGTGTGACTTCGACTTACTTCGCTGCAGATCCTTTGCACAACGTCGATGGTTGCGTTTGTTAAGACAAACTAAACCGAGTGGCTAAATGCATACATAGTAGGGAAGAAGGACGAAGCGCCAATGTATGCGTCGCTTCAGCGCCGGATGCGACGTTTTGCTAAGAGAAATGGATTCAGCCAATGGTTTGTACACTTTTTCAAAGTGCGATGGCGCTTGTTTGTAAAAAACTATGCTTGAATAGTAAATTTAGGAACATCTCTCTCTCGCTTTCACACACACACACTCTCTCTTAATTTTGTGTTTGGGAAACGATTGAGTTACATCAGGTACATGACGGACTCAGTACCACATTCTGGCAACAGCACCTTCATTCTGGCAATTTCGTCAATATCAACAGGACCGGTATGTACTATGATATGCTACCATCTCGAAACCTCGCTAAACGTGGTGGGTCTTTTTAATGTCGCTCAGCTCCTGACACACAACATGTACATGACTGCTGTTCAAGGAATGGGACAGGACGGTGCGATCTGGCTCTATAGACTGTCCATTACATGTGGGATATCGTGGTAATCACTAATACAGTTTCACTATGTCATTCAAGTCGAAAGTTGCTCATACTGTCCGTAAATAATGGAACGTAAGACGACTTGATCCGACAGTAAGAAAGTGCCACATATCCGCGTGGTACATCTACATCGCTGTGCAAGCTGCCTACTTGTACTCGCTATTCACTGGCACTCACTGTCATATCTAAAAACATTCTGATAGAACATTACTACACGACGCAGCAAAATGAGGGGATGGACGCTCGCGTTTAGCGTGAGTACCCGCGCGACGTCCTGCAACCAGAAATCGAAGACCCTGGCGTCATTCTCGTTGGCATTCTGAACGCGTATGTGTCAAGCAAGTCGTATTACATTGTGGAAGGTATGTTGTTGAGTGAGTTGCAGCCGCTTCCACCCAACACATCGCCGGTGTGCCAACCACTTTACGTAGTTGTAATGGGGTCATTCAAGAAGAGGCTGCGATCGGCTTGGTAAGTGGAAGAGCAAGTCACAAATAGAACAGCGCGGCAGAAGCGTCAGGCGATGATTCTACGTGCGATCAATGTGTGTAATGATCTACCAGACGATACTGTCAGAAGCAGCGTTGCAAAGGCTCTGCCAGTTTGCGTTGCTGTAGATAGAAAAATCAGTAATTTAACGCAATGTGCTATCCATTTCTGACTTGGCTGATGGTGACTCATTTCAATTAACTTACAAAGTTTGTATTCGGACGTCCAAATGTTCGGCTTTGATATGTGTTAATATGCAGTTGTCTGTCGGTGGTTCATGCTACTCCGTCCCTGTATTGTAATTGCCCATTTTGAATCCGCCGATGTGTGTGTATTCGTACGTAAGATAGTCTATTCTGATCTCCTAACACATAGCACATTAGCTTAATGTTTATAGAGAATACTCAGAAAAAGGACATGTATAAAATTTGAAACATGGTGATGAAGGGGGCTCCAGACTATCGTGGGAAGTCTATCCGCCTAACATTGCGGTAATGCAAATAACTGATAAAAAGATATTTCGGGGATGTTGAATATAGACTAAGAAAATAATGTGAGTAGTTGTGTTGGTAACCATTTAGTACCCAATCACCTCTTTGTGTACGCTTTCCGGTGTGTATACGAATGTGTAGGTGTCTGGAAGCACAAATACATTGCACAATTGTTCAAATCTCGAAATGTGTCTCTCTCAATGTGGTACATCTGCGTAGTAACATGAAAAAAGAAATATACAAATTATAACAATGGTGTAACGAGCTTACAATCCGTCGCTGTTTGGCAAATGCGTGCATGGATGCAAATTTAACTCTGCATCAATAATTAGATTATCGGTCCTTTGACCGACGATGTAAATCACATAATGCAAGTCCTATACTTTGATTGTCTCAAATAGGTGCTGCGACGCCCAAATGATCAATCAACCATCATTTGACAAACATATACACTAACATAGGCATGTGGCATTGGTGCATCATCACTAAATAGTTGCTCACTTAAAGTTAACTGAAATAGAAGTATCCTATATTGTATAATACATGATATTTAAATAAGCCCGATACAATTTTAGTTTATTCAGTGGCAATATACATATGTAAAACAATTGCCTATGATGGTGTTTTATCGTGCAAATATGGCATGAAAAGTTGACGACGTTTGCAACAACACTCGCATGACACCCCCTTGAAGTAACAACCACAACTGCAATTTTGCAATTAGAATAGTGTCAAACGACAAAAATCGAGAAATCAACACGGAGAGATATGATAGAGAGAGAACGAGAGCTCGTGAAACATATAGTTGAAGTAGTATGTATAGAAGCAAACATGGAGCAGGAAGGGAGAGTGGGGAGCGATAGTGATAAGTAATAATTCGTCATCTTTTTGGTGCTGCCTCCAAGCATTTACGGATCAGCACGGTGAGGCTGACGCGAGTGCGCTCGCGCGGCAAGATTTACTAAAAAAAATATATGGGAATCTGCTAGAAGCGATGTAAACAATCGCCATTATTAGATGTGTAATATATATCTTTAGTATACATATCTCTTATAAGTTTGTCACTACAAAACCATGTTTTTAGATGTAGTCGTTGTTTTTGTTTATTGTGATACAATTTATGTATCGAAAGACGTTAGCAGTATTTTTCAAGTCTACTAAGTCGCACCTCTCTCTCTCATATTTTCTCTATGTTTTTCTCGCTCATCCTGCTTCTCTATACCCTTTATCATCCATCACTATCGGCCACTCTAATTTCACTTTTCAGTTACAGTATTAGCAAATCTAAGTGTAGTGACTGTTACTAAATTGGGACCCCATGAACATTGTAGCGCACACCGCAACTTCATGTAAATTGATTATCACCTATTATACCAATTGATGGTGATGTTTAACTCTGAGTGAGTACGTGTATGCTTATGCATTGTATGCGCATATATTTGTAGAACATTTTCATTTATGACATTATAATAATTCGAACGAGTCATCTTAAACGATGTTACTTCGGCAGGCATGATCAAAACTGAGTTATTAAGTAAATTATCAGCAAAATGCGTCATAATTTTTATGCAACAACTACCAAGAGCGTACAATTGCAAATCTAGACTTCCTTGATTGATTAACGTACAGTAAGTAACATGAATTTTCGTACAGTTATCGTCCACACCGAGGTGATACATATGACATGAGGAGAATAGTCATTACGTGAGTAATTTGTGCAATAAGATTATCGCGTTCACATTTCATTGTGAATGGCGTGTAATTGCCGCCAATTTTCCATCCATACCGCACTTCTGTAATTAGCAATAACGACTGCCCGGGTACGAATGTGCATAGTATACACTTTCTCCATATGTCATAGTAATAAGATCAGCAATTTCAAACTGTTCGTTTTTCTGCGAAACAAGATGATAAGTTTGTTAACTTACGTCTTTAACTAGTTAATTTTATATTCCCTACAGAAATACTAGAAGCAAAATTCGATCCAAAAATATATCATTACGTTTATTTTACCAATTTTGATGTGTTTAGCGTCATTCGCACCCAGTCACAAATACAGTGAAATGATCAACCGCATTCTAAAGCAGGATCAGCATGAGACACGTGTCGACACGTTTAGAGTTCATGCAAGGCTCCGCAACCCACCAATAGAATCATGTTTTCTGTTTTTCAGTCCTGAGTACGAGAAATGTATCACGATACAACTTTGCGTGTGTACTTGTCGCAGGTTTATGCACCAACGCATAACACAATAGCGAGGCGATATAATTCTGTACTCAGCAATCGTAAAGTGTTTTCTAACTATGAAACGGATAATGACAGCATCATGCTTCACGTGACCCTACATCAATAACTGCCTAGCAAAATACTACTGTACCGTATTCATTGGCGCAGTAGCTGTGTCAACAAAACTATATCAATCTAATTTCTATGTAAACATTTTAATTGACTGATACTCGGGTCAGTATTACAACGAATACGGCAGTAGATGTAGTACAACGACGAACTACAGTACCTCGAAGTATGCACTCATATTACCGGTATTCATAACAGAGACCTGGTACATGCATCATGACGGATCCATCGGCGATAGGATGAACTCCACCGAGCCTCGTGGAACGCTATCGGTGTTGCTGGTGGCGTCTTGACCGCCGTTGCTCTTGCTGGAACTACTGCATGTGACGTCATTGCTCAGATCTCTTACGTAACTACCCATTGCCGTCGAATGCGGCAGTGGTGGCAACATAGTACTGCCGTCTGTGCTGATGCGCGCGCTCGCCATGAGCTTGATGACGTCGACTGGATTTGCTGCCAAGAGGCGCTGGAGGCAAGTAAACATGTCGGCGTGCGCGTCGTACTGTACGATGCGACCGGCCGCGTCAAAGTACAGCAGTGTGCGCGTCGGACACACGAAACGGCAGTTGACGACTCGCGCGAGGAGCGTTGTGTCGCTCGAAATGTGCGGAAACAGCGCATCGATCGCTGTTTGCGTCAAGCAGCCTTCAAACTCACCGCGACACTCGACGACGCACGCGTCTGTGTCGCTCATCACGACGTCGGCCGACCACACGTCCATGCGTTGGACCAGCAGCAGGTGCTTGTACCGGCGCCACTGTTCGTAGAACATATCAGCGCCACGCGCGTCTGCGCTGATCGCAATGTCCTGTGCGATTGTGGAGCTCAGAAACGCAGCTTCGAGCGGTGTCCAAGCGCGGTAGCCCGTGCGGAATACCTCAAACAGGTGTTGCATCGTGCGCAGTGCACCAGTTGGCGACAAGTGGTTGCGTGCGCACCGTCGCTGCGTGATCGCTCGCGTCACACACACGCGTCGCTGCACGAGCAAGTCGCGCACTTGCTGCTTGACGTCGTTGACGTCGAGCGTCAGGTGTAGTAGTTGCGAGTCATCGCGCTGATTCTCAAGCACGACCTGCTGCTGCTTGGCTGTGAGGCGGCGTTTGCGCTTGCGCTTTCGTGGCGACGATGCAGCTTCTTTGCGATACACTGGGCGCTCGTGTGTTGTCCCAACGACATGCGAGACGTGTGGCGACTCCGATCCACTTGAGCTTGTAGTTGCGCTGGTAGTGTATCCAATAGCATGAACACACGACGTCGTTTCAGCATCGGCGACGAGCAGTGGTAGCGAAAGTGACACGGCGTCTGGAGTGAGCACCCGTGCGATCTCCATTTGTGCTGCTAATCGGTAGGGCGCTTCTGTGAGATTTCGCTACTCGCGCAAGTTTGAAGAGACACGTGTGCGTCTTTTTGAATCCCCAGTTGATGTCGATCTGTCAATGTCGTTTGTCAATTGGGTGACTTTTGTCCAACACGCGTACAGTAAAGGCACAGAGGGTTTATCCTCGAAGAGTGATTTTATCTCTATCCCTGTCATCTGCCAGCTACTGTAGTGAAGGGGTAATAGAGGAAATGAAAACTTTCAGGGAGAAACTTATGCATGGCAAAATAAAAGAATCTCTTTGAACCCCTAAAATATCGTTGCCATTTAATATACCCTGTTCGAATAAGATACCCTTTGATTGTTAAGAGATATACCAAAAGTTAATACCACGCCGAACTGTACACCGCTACATACGCAATAACTAAACATAGACGCTGGTTGGTTAGCACGCTACGCACAAGACAGTAGTTATACTGTATGACTATGCACACATGCAGCAGTGCAGCTATACCACTATGCATATATCAACCCCCATTATATTCGAATGTGGAAGTGAACTTCGTCTCTATGAATCGGCAGTATCATATGACATATTCCACAATACCGAGCGCTAAACTTATCGTCTGCATGAACGGTTGCCATCTCATACACTGACTTTCTAGGCAATGCTACGGACATAACACCAGGTCTCGCCGTTAGACTCTATGCTATTTCCCGCCACTATTTGGCTAGAATGGCAGCGTTCGCGTGACTGACCAGAGCAACAGTTGCGGTGTAAATTTAGTATACCACGCCAATTATTACACGGTCAACTAAAAATGTGGTACAGTACAGCGTTTACACCACATATGAAATCGCTGGCCCGTTGAATTAGTACATAATATTGTGTTCTGGCGTGTTCGTCCTATATCATAGCCGCGCATATGTTCGGATCTGAGTCCGCTGTAAACCCACTGTTTGGTAGCAGTCCTTAACTACGTCGTATGATAGGATAAGATCTATTGGGAAGAGAGCAATTTAGAAACAAGAAAATATAATTTAGCAATACGAGGTACACGTAAGTACATATTTCAAAGTTACAACATCCAGTTGAGGGGGGAGGTATCTCGTCTACGACTACACCTGTTCCATTTGTGACTAAAGAATGTAATAGGTGATATAACCCTATTTTCTATTATGTTGTGGTGGTGCTATCTTTGTATAATTATACATTTTCTATTAAATCAATTGTTAAACTATTTTAAACACTTAGTGTTACATAAATGCATTCATGTGTACGACTAGATTTACATGAAATGAATCGTAGCGACATTAGTATTCTCGGTGTATTGTTGGCATGACAGATATTGACAAAGAGCATCCAACTGAAGGCAACCATACTGAAAATGACTTAATAATATTCGAATCACTTTGCCATTGTGTTTGTTGTCGCTTTACATAGCAATCCCAACTATTCGACGTGTTTCTTGAGCTTCGATTTATACAAAGAAGTCAAATCCTTCGTTTGTCTTGGTGTTCCGTTTCCGTAACATTTTGTATTGCAATGTCATTAGTTTAGAGTACGACTACCTGAAACGAAAGTTTCGTTATGGTCTTTTTTATCTACACTATTGTTAGTCCCGTTACTGAAATATTCGATTTGGTAATAGATAAGAGTTTAAATGTAAGAAAAGTCAATTTCATTGGAATAACGCTTTGAAAATAAGTTAGATGTAAATCTGTAAGGTGGAATTCAAACATAATATTTGTATTAGCCACTCCAAACAAGCGCTGCCATTGCAATCAATAAGACATTATCCATCTACACACAAATACTGTTTTTCTTCCCACCGGTGTATCGTCTAGTATGATCGCAACTATATGCAACGTCAAAGTGTGCAGTGTGGAACACGGGTGATTGTATTCGACTGTCTCCAGTTAGAGATATGCAGCTACCTGCAACATGCGAAAGTGGTGCTCGCGGGTGGAAAGCTGCGCTTGCTGATTGCGACGGCTTGACGTTGCTAAACCAAGTGGTCCTTGACCATCGTTTTGAACACTGACAAGCAGTACTCGATGGAGTTATGTATCGGCGAGTACGGCGCCCTACGCGGCACGGACGCGCCAACCAGCGTGTCTTCCCAAAGACCAGGTCTTCCTGGTCTTTTATGGAGTGTTGTAAATATGAACGAGACGTTCATATATTGTAGAGTATTGCTTACGTCGCGCAAACATATACTCAAGTTTACGTGATATTTAATAGCCATGTAGCTCCCGAAACGCTGAAATTAAATTCTCGAAACCAACGACGGAGAAATATACAGCAATGAACATAATTGCACCAATTCTTGACACGACCGCAACTCTTGCACGTTCTCACGGTTTCGTGAATGGTTACACACACGAACACTACATGATAATGATAGTTCAATCTACATAAAATACCTATATTCCACTTGAGATATGAGTGAAAAGCGTGAAGATGCACGTGCTGAAATGGCCTTGCCAGTGTCGTTGTTCATTACGGTGCTCTCGCGATCGATGCTCTTGAGCATGCACGTGTCGCAATTGAGTTGATTCTTGATCGTCTGCACAGTAACCATGAACAGGGTCTTATTATTACGTGTACGTACATGTCATATAATCGAAAAAATTCAATACTTCGCAAACGAATATGTAGTATATCCTTGATCACGCGTTTATTTACGGTATTAGGTACTGTGTGGATGTCTCATGGTTTTGATTCATTAAAAAATCCAGGCAATTCCAAGCAGTATTTCGTTCATAAACTACCCCATGTTGGGGGCGAGCATGCGCGACCGTATGTAAAAATGTAATAATAGGAGTTTTCGTACGAGTATGATGTTGACGACACATACTTTCATATCTATTTTTTAGTACCAACATGTGCAGGAAATAAGTGCGAAACAAGGCAGCGGTGTTGTGGTGTCCTAGAACCAAAATACACATGGGTCGTGCATTTGTCACGCCGGTGTAGCAAGCATACACAAATGTAACGAATAATACGGGACAGTACCTCGTCGTCGCTATTGAAGGGTGCCCGAAAATAGTACTTCCAAAACATATCAATGTAAACACATAGTTTACTATTCCTTTCACCGTACCATTAATATGTTACACGAACAAACGATCGTGCCATGATTGCCGTTCGATAACATGTATTTCAGTGGTCGAAGCACTGGATGATAATTATCGACTTGTCATTTGCAAATAACTCCGCTACAAACAATATAAAGAATGCTTTAATTCATTTTTCTGGCGTCAAAATATTCATTATAAAGAATAATATAAACAGTCATTTTCGGGCGTCAAAACATTCGGAAACTCGGTATGATATCATTATTAGTAGCTTGTTTCTTGCGAAAGTGGCATGAATAAAGAGCTGAATATGTTTGATTGGTTATCATTGAATGCGATAAAAAAATGATCAGACGATCGTATCACGATTGCTGCTCGATATTAATGTTTTCCACAGTCGATCATTAGGTTCTCTAATAAAAGCACTGGATGAAAATTATCGACTTATCACTCGCAAATACTATCGAAGTGTGTGGATACCATTAGGTCGTTGATTTTGTATTCGGAAACGAAAATATAGTGGTTACCAGTTACTTTCGGATATAGGATACTTAGTATATTTTATTCAACCACTAGTTATAATTATCACGCACACACGTCGTAGTCGTAGTTGGTGTGCCTATATGTCAAATGCTGATTAATTGGTCATGTGGGTGTCGCAGCAGACGTGGCAGCAAATCAAAGTGTAAAACATTTGCATGATGCGGCAAGCCATCGTTGGTCATTCAACCGACGATAATAATTTGTGTAGTGTTAAATTTGATGCCTCAACACATGTATTGCACAATACCCCGCTTGGTGACGCATCACATATAAACTATATATTCTATTTAACGTAGCACTCTATTAAAATATTGTATATAGTTTGATGCACTGAACATCACCACAAGACCAATGGATTGACTTGTAGGTGAGCAAGCAAGAGTAACCACATTATAATGTCATTACTTCAATTACGCAGTACACGAACACAACCTACTCAACCGACAACAATCGTGTTCAGCACCACCACCGCAGCCGCTACAAGCAAATCTTTCATTAATCAAGTCTACCAAGTATCCAAAGTGCAAAGGATGGACGTAGATGGCGCAACGACCAATTATCGCGAGTATCCATCAAGCTCCAATTTTGATACCGTACTTGAGTGATCGACGAGGGCGAGTATCGACAGTGTCGTTCTTGCGCTCGTAAGTAGAGCGCTGACAAAATTTACCTCCAGGTCGTGCATCATGCGTGTCCCATTTCACAAACGCTGCAGCACGGTAAGACGCTCGCGCTGATCCTTTCACCAACGCTTACGCAAAACATTGGCGCGTCGTTCAAAACGATGTGAGCGGCGGCAATGCTGAGAATATCGGTGCAGCTGCATCATGTCGCACGACGGATATATAGAGCGACGCCCAGCGTGATACGGAGCAGCAAGCGCTCGCACTCGCGCAGCCGCCGTCAGAAGTAGCTTCATTACAAACCCCGGCGTCGTTGTTTTCCTTGCAAATGAATTAGCTCACAATGTTCTAAGCGATTTATTGCTGGTGCGGTCGCTAGTCAGCGCAGAATGCGATGTCGATGCTACTGCAACCGACAAGTATACAAAACGGCAGCACATGCTGACCCTGTTGCGAGTTATGTGCAGTATCGTAAACGTTCTTTACATACGAATTTTTTATTGTATATATTTTTATCCATTGGAGCAACAATTTACGCTCGGTAGCGGTAAAACGACTATGTATACCGTAAAGGAAGTAGTGTTTATCAAGTCAATCAAACATCAACGACAGTTTCAACATTGTAGCGTGTCCGCAATGTCGCCGACGGCTCCGCCGAGCCGCGCATGCTTCGCACCGGTATCAGCACCGCTGGCAACACCAACCTTATAACACTTCTACTTCACAGCGCCAGCTCGATTCGCTAAAGCATTTTGATAGATCCTTGTTCGACGCACTACAGCAGCAACAACAAACTCTTTCGCATGCGCTACACGCGTTCACCACAGACAAGTGACGCGATAATTTCAAACAACTGCGCTCGCTCGTTGTCCAAACCGACTATCATTGCAATATTTCTGAACATGGCAAACACCTACAGGTGCTGATACGCACTGCGCAAGCGCGCACACGCAAGAGAGTCATTCTATTGATGAGTAGATATTGTGCTCAATACACCTGCAACGACTACGACAGCCCAAACCTGTACCACGAACAATAACAGAGTGCATCTATCGATGCCACTTCCATCAATCCAGATCATTCGCAACAACACCAACAACAACTTTCATTGCGATGACCAGCGGCACTGAAGCCGTGAGTCGACACAAATCCGTACACTTTAGAGACTGAAGCTGTAGGAGTGACTACCCCAACCTGATAACATCACGAGTATCTATAAGCTAAACGAACTCACCTAATTTTGGACATCACAAATCTTAATGTATATCTATATCAATATCTCAGAATGCACACTCCAATAAATATACATCAAGTACGCAAAAGATCTCGCCATTCATGTTGACGTGTTTCATACACTTAGTAATTCAATGAGCACTAGTCTGTAGCGCGTATATCAGATTGATGCGACACAAAGAGGTCATCAAATTAAGTTGTGCTCTCGAAGTGGTAGAGGTCAATCATAGAGCACAAATGAGACAATTCCATACTAAATCAGGCTTATCACCCATTTAGAGTAAACGAGGTAATAGGAGATAAGCATTTCGTGTTTTCGTGCAAACCTCCCGAGCGTAATTCGACTTAATATGGTGAGAACGACCTCATCGCTCAACATTTCACCTCATCCTGGCAGCGTCTCGCCACAGTGCACGACGGCACCTGGTACCTTACAACTCAACAGTTCGCCAACAAGCAACAGCACACCAGTTCAACAAGCGCTGCACCGCCGCAGCAATTTAAGACACAGGAAGCAGCACCTACCAACAGCTTGCCACCACTACAGCGAGGAGTAAACAACAACAGCGTGTCTACGTGCAGCAGCTCTCTCTGCGCCATAAAGACGCCACGCGAGTTGTACATGTGCTGCTGTGCTGCTGTCGTCGGCAGAACGCAACCCGACGAGCGGCGTTGAAGACGTGGAAGGGAGCGAAGACTCAAGCGATGATTCTGAGTTCCAGCTCGAAGAAAATAGCGAAAGCTCATCCGACGACGATAGCGACTCGCGGACAGCCGCTCGTGTCGCTCGTACGTTGCGCCGTACGTCGAACGAGCAACTCGCACACCTCAGCGCGGAAGAACGACAAGCCACAACGGAGCTGCCGCGGTGGCGCGTCGACACCGGCGATCGAGATCTGCAACACACCGTGTTGCACAAAGTCTCGTCGACCTGGAAGTGGTCGTTACCGACATCCTCGCAGAGCTTCAGCTGTTGTCTCGCGACGAGCGCCATGTGAGCATCACCACGGCGCTGTCGATCCACGGCGTTGCCGACACTACGCAGCGTAGACGGGGTACAGGCGACCGCCAGCGGTTCGCGTACAACCTGCCTTGTATAGTCGAAGTTTAGCAGAACGCATTTACAGACGTTTACAGAATCTCCCGCGCGACGCTTACGGTGTATTGGAACCGTGTAGCTCATGGCGTCATCACTCCAGTGCGCCACAGTCTTGTGCACAACACGAACGTTTCGGCGATCGACAGGAAGTGGCTCGCGAAGTGATTCGAAATCATCGTCGGCATGTATGGCGAGGTGGTTCCACTACGCGTACGCCGCCAGACTACTCAGGACAGGACCATCGTCCAGCACTTTTCAAAGATCGACCACGTGCAGTTTCCTGCGCGCTACACGTGGTCGGACCTCTACATAACGTCATGATTCGGTCGCCATGTGACAACGTTTGAGACGACTGCGTGATGTTGAAGAACGCGATGACGCAAACGTGTCGACGTAGCTTACCGAGATACTCGGCGTGCATTCAAGGCGTCAAAACGATGTGGTACGGTGAGTAGACGTGTGTGATGTGTGGTTCGTGTGCTATTCGTCTGGCGCATACGACACATCGTATTGGAGCTGTGGATGTACATGTGGTGTTTAGCCTGATTAAGTTTGATTTTCAAATTGGACGTGGATTTATTCTCTACCTCTCACCCGGCAGCACAAAGCGGCGAGGCAGCTGTGGGCCAAGCGGCATGTCGCGATAGGCAACGAGTGGAGGACCGTCATCTTCTCCAGCGAGAAGCGCTATTGTCTTGAAGGCCCTGGCGGGTTCAAGCAGTACTGGCTCGACACTCGCTGCCCAAAGACGATCAGTAGGCAGGAGGGCGGCGGGGGCCTGATGATTTGGGGAGCGTTCAGTGCGCTTGGGTAGTTCTCTCTCGCGTTCCTTGACGTTCGCACATATGCTTGCAAACAACATATCTAACAAGCAAGCCGTCTCTCGTAGCCGTTGTTGAGTTACAGCTGCAAACGTGTGTGTTTCTATATTTTTGACCAGGGGTGTAGTCACATTGCTCATTTCTCGTCACCAAATGTGTGCTGTAAGTGGGCGTTGTCTGTATTACCAAAATTTGTCATTAGAATGCTAAACATAGCAAATATTATTGGCTTATTATTTTGTAGATGACCGTGGATGCTAGTTTATGGATATTCCATAAACTAACCCTCGTAAGGATTTTGTCCAAATCTGTAAACTAATGACGCCTGTGCAACAACCACAAGCAAAAATGCACGTCAACAACCAACAAACACAAAGTATCGACACGAGCGTTGTCCACGGCACGACGCGCGCGCGCTATCGCCGCCTCGTTGGTGGCGTCGCACGCCGCAATCTCAATTTCATCGTTGCAAGCGCTGCTCTGAACGTCGCTGCGTTTCGACTGCACGCGCAATGCGCGATGCGTCTCCAGCACGCAGTGCGTTGCTTCGTACAGCGGCGGCAGCGGCAGCGACAGGTGCGTACGCGCACAACTGCAGCGCGCGTGATCGCGTGTGCATGGCGATGCTGCCATGCGCGCACTGTGGTCTCAATACTCGCACGAGCGCAGCAGCAGCGACGCTCGCAGCAACAATCAGCAGCCGCTGCTGCAACGCGCGTCATCCAGCGCGTCGTTGTTGCGTATCGACAGCAGCAGCGCTTGCTTGTCCGACGTACTGCCGCAACGATGCGTCTTGTACATTGGTGGCGACATACGCGACGCAAGCGCCAGCAGTCGGTGGCGAATGCGTGTAGCAAATTCGACAGCGTCGTCATTGCGATAGCAGTTGCGATCGATTCAGCGCGTGTCGCATCTCCAATCGATCAGGTACACGTCTTCGGTGATGCGCCAGTCGCATTGCGCAGTGAAGACAATGGCGTTGATGCGCCAGTCGCACGGACGAGCAACAACGAGGCACAAGCAGAGCACATGCATGCAGCTGCTGCTGCTGCTGTCGCACAGCCAACACTGCGCACCAATGCGAGCGCAACGACTGCGATGCTCGCTCCGACAGCTGAATGGAATGGCATTGCTGCGAATGCCAACGACGATAGCGATAGTGACAGCAACACCGTAAAGCTACGCTGCGCGGCGAGCGCAGTGGTCCATCTTGATGCAGATGCAGGACCTGCGGCCGTTGCTTTTATCGACGTGGACACAGCGCCGACTGCAATTGCAGCAGTCGCTGAACAACAAGCATTAGTGCCACTCGAGCATCCATCGACGCTCTTTCGTGTCCCAGACGTCGCGCACTGTCGCGATGTGCGGTTGCAATCCATCGAATCCGACGACAGGAGCGACTGCACGAGCGACGATGCGCTTGCACGTGCTTGTTATACAGGTGTCGCAGTTTCTGTAGCTGCCGCTGATGCAGTTGCAGCAGCACACGCGCTCGTGCAACGTGCGTGCCTGCGCTATGCGATACACCGTCGAGCAATTGCACATGCAAAACAGACAGTAGAGGCGCGTGCGGGTGTGCAGATTCAGTGCGTTGTGCGGCAGCGACTTGCGCTGTGTCGCGTTCGAATGATGCGACGACAAGCAATTGATACGCTCCGTGTGACGCTCGACAGTTGTTGGCGCAACGGGGACAGTGTTGATCCCAGTTCTGTTGAAAGCACCAGCGTGAATGAATCCGACGACTCGGATGACGACGATGATGCGAGGTTGTTGCTGTTAGCACAGCTCTCGAGATCGATGCACGGACACTCGTTGTTTACACCGGAATCGACCACTTGTTTGAGCAGCAACACCCCCGTCCCGCCGTTCCTACCTACGCGACAAGGTCTACTGCCTCCTGGTGTGAGGTTGAGTGGAAACAGTAGTAGCTTGTGGCGCTGGAGCTGGCGAACCGAATCTTGGGAATCGACAGAATGACAGCAGCGTTGTCAACAAAAACCTCACGTTGAAGCGATAGAGTTTTGTAATATATTGTCGTAATAAATGAGACTGTTAAAATATATGACTGAAACAAACAATTTGCGCGAGTCATTTCGTTTATCAATCACGATACCTCGACAGCGCAATATGGGCAAGAGCAAACTCAAGCAGCAGCTCAAGCGCAAGCTTCCAACGTCAGCAACTGGCGCCAAAGCGTCGTCGCTGACGACGCCATCCACTGCAGGTCTGAGCAAAAAGCAGCTCAAGAAGCAGCGGCGCCTTGCAGCTGCAGCAGCAAGGAGCAGCACGGACGGCAAAACGAACACCGAGGCTGACAACGACGACGACGATGCTGTCGATGGTGAGCTGCGGGAGATTGACGAGCTCGATTTTGACGACGCACTCGCTGCCGGCATTGCATTCGAACAGATGGCGTCGCTCGACGGTGCGCTCGCTGCATTCAAGGCTGCAGTCGCTGCTCGCCCCGACAGCCTTGACGCATTGAGTCGCCTCGCTGACGTCTATGCGGCAAACGAGCAGCCAGCGCTTGCACTACAGACGTACACGCAAGCAACTACGCTGCCAGACGCAGACGCCTCGGTCTGGTTCCGCCGCGGCGTGACGCTCATGGCGCTCGAGCAGCCACGCGACGCGATCGCGAGCCTCATGACTGCAAAACAACAGAGTTTGGATGCGATTGCAACTGCTGCATCTGACGGCGACGATGACGACGACAACGCGATGAAAGCATACAGCGTGACGCTCGCAGCGCTGGCAACGTGCTATGGTGAACTGGGCGATCTCGACAGCGCTGTGCGCGAGTACAAACAAGCGACGCTGCAGTTTCCGACGATCGGTGATCTGCATTACAACTTGGCGACGATGTATCAAGCCGGTGGCGATTTCGAAAGTGCGACTGCGAGTTTGGAAGCTGCGATTGTGTGCGATGCAACAGTCGGTGCGTTCTACGACGAGTTGATCGAGTGCCTGCAGCAGCGACTGCAAACGAACGACAACGGCGCAGCTGCCATGATGCAGCACGTGACGGCGTTGCAAGCGACGCGCGATGCGTTAGTCGCAGCGGAAGCGGAAGCGCAAGCGGAAGCAGAGGAAGCAAAAGTGGATGGAGAGGAGGACGAAGGCATTGAAGAGGAGAGTGAGAGTGACGAGGAGGAAGAGGAAGAAGAGGAGGAAGACGACGAATGAATCAATGGACGTTGGTGCCTTCGACGTGGTATTATTCGTTAACTTCGTTTGTGGTTCGTTAGGTTCGCATCCCCTAAATACGCATTTCGTAAGTTCGCATCCATCTCACTACTGCACACTATCAAACACTAATTGCTGGAACGTCCAAACGCGTGTTGCAGTAAGCACATCAGTCAATTGCGTCTGCTGCTTGAGCGCCATGCGCCACTCACGTGCAAGCGCCTGCAGCGCAACTGAGGCTGTCGTATCGTTTGCAGTCGTTCGCGCTGCGCGTCGCAATTCACGAAACGCACGCTGGTGAAACAGCGCGACGTAGCGGTTTGCAGTCGCTTTGAGCTTTAGAGCGTCGAGCAACGCAGTCGTCGTCTCGGAAAGCAGCGCCATTGCAGCTGCATAATCGACCGCTGCAGCATCATACGCAACCGCGACACTTAACAGATCAGCGCGCAGCACGAGCGCTTCGATGGCAAGCCCACGTGGAAGTTCATCAGACAAGTGCGTTTGCGTTTGGACGACTGCAGCGTCACACGCGTGGAGCGCGTCTGTGTGGATTGCAGCGGTTGCGGGCGACGCAACGACGCGACGAAACTGCAAGCGGCACTGCGCAACCGCTGCTGCAACATTGTTGTTGGCGCTCTCGTCGGTGGTGTTGATAGCGGCATCGTTAGCTTCTACAGCGTCACTCTGAGCGCCCACAACGTGGTCGTTTACAGCAATGACGACTGGTTCGATTAGCACATCGATTGCGTCCAGTGCAACGCGCGCCGCGTCCAACGCTGTAGCAGCCGACGTGTCGTGTTGCTGCTTTGGTGCTGCATCGTCGAGTGCTGCATGCGACGCGTTCATTGCAGGCATTGGATCCAGCCAATCACTCGTTGGCGCGTCCATCAAACGCGTCGACACGCTGGTGTCGCTGCTGGCAGTAGGACGTGCAGTGTACAGCACGACGAGCTGGATCAAGTACGCGACGCACAATGCGCTCAATGCAACAACAAACCACTGGCGGCGACGCTGTTCGCGACGGAGCTGCGCAACGGCTGCTGCGTTTGCTGGCGCATCGAGGCGACAACCGAACGCCCGCACATGCTGCTCGTCGGCAACTCGCAAGCGGTCGATCCACTGCTGCTTCGCGTCTGGTGATGGCCAGAATGCACGGTCTGCGTCGCTAAAGTCCGTGGCAGCACGGCGCGTGTTCGAGCGCCAGCGCCGCTGCACGTTTGCAAACAGCGCTGCAGCTGTCGATGGCTCGTCGGCTGCATCGCCACTGTCGCTGTCGCTGTCGTCACTATCGCTATGGTCGCTGTTGTCGCTACTGCTGTGATGCGATGGCGCGTACTCGCTGTCGGATGCATCTGCAAACGGCAGGTCGCGAAACGCCAGCTTGTCGACGTCCTCGAACTCACTCGTGTCGTCGTCGTCGACAGCGTCGCCAGCGGCTGAGTCGTGTGCAACGTCGCTCACAGTGTCATTTGCACTATCACTCTCGTTGGCGCTTCCGCCATCAACGACAAGTGTTGGGATTTGTGCAGATGTGTCAGTTGGTCTGGTGCGAAGAGTTGTGTGACTGCTTGCTACTGCATCGATGCGGCTTGGGCTGCTGTCGTTGCTACCAGCTCGTAAGCTCTTGCTGCTGACCGCCGTGCGTTCTCGAGTCACGCTCCATCGCACTGCGCTGGTTGAAGAGCTGCGGACTGCGGCCATGACGCATGAGATTGCGAAATGGAACTGACGTTTGGTGGCTAATAGTCTTAAAACAAGACGATAAAATGTAATACTTCAAAATATAATGACGAAATATAAGGAAGTGTCTACACTCACCGAACATATTCTGAGAAGAGTCTCAGAATCATGAATTGGAAAAACTAAAACATGGAAAGCATGAATTTAGATTTCACGAAATAAGGGGATTTGTTACCGCCTTTCATTTCGGTTTCGCTCGGCAATCAGCGCTTTTGTATCGACGTCTGTATGTCGCACTGCATCGTTGTCGCGTGTGTGCTGACGTTCTTCGTGTCTGTGCCTGCCAGTATGCATGTACGTACGCTCGTTGGCCATTTGGGCGTCTGCACATACAATTTGTGCGACCACAGGCTCGTCATGGCGTCTTCTTGCAGGAAATACAGCTTTCACAGCGACAGTGACAACTTCGTCTAGCCTCGGCCGCTAAAGCAGCCTCGTCGAGGTGGTTCGCCAGAAGCAAAAGCGTGCGCACATGCTATCGAAGCGCGCATGGCGCATGATGTACGCAACAACGCTATCGACAACTCTACGGCGACACGTGCGACACATGCGACTTTCAGCTCGTCGACCGCGAACGTGTCGTCGCGTCCGCGCCGTAAAACGATGATTTGTGAAGCTCCAGAAGCAATCTGGGGTACGAAAAGCAGTACCGTTACAGCAACACCATCAAGATGGGCGTCTGTCTTTGAGATCGGCAGCATCGATCGCGCCTTCGAGGCGGACATACCGTACGTCGCTTCTGGTTTGTGCCGCCGTAGCGCAAAGCAAAGCATGGATTTACGTGACGATCATGGCCAAGTACCCGCTATTCAAGGGCTCGTTTGTTATATGGAATGCGTTCACGTGGCTTTGGACATGTTTGCTGGCATGTGTTTGACATACTAGTGTGCCGAGCAACTTGTGCGGTTAATTTATGAAATGTATATGCTCTGTTTGTGCTATACAATTCTCTGTGACACAGCTATAGCATTGCGACTTTCCAAATGTATCGACTGCGCACGTTGACCTCTGACCGAGAACACAATGCACTGCGATCGAAACGCTCGACGAATCCAGGCCAGTTTATGATCGACGAGTCATTCCAGACCTACGTAATGACCCTAACCTACACTCATGGATGAGTGTTTAAGGAAGCGGAAAACTAAAAGCGCACGAACCATGAAATGCGTTAAACGTGCCAGACCTATTGTGTCAACGACGACGCCTTATACGTTGGAAAAGCAAACAGCCATGAGTCGTCGCGCAACCACAGAGTTGGCCAAATGATTACTACCACGAATCACGCCGAATCGACAACAAAGAGATGTTTCATTTGGCTCGCACGCTCTGATAAGGAGTGTGGTGGTGATCACCATACGTACTTGGTTACGTATGTTTGACGTGACGCCTGTTGTTGTGTGTATTGATCTAGGCGGTGTTCCAACCAAGAATATCCTGCGCTACCTGCGCGAGACGTCTGGACGCGCAATCCTTCCAAACGACGATCAAAGCCTAGTCATCGAATGCTGTTGCGCACACGTCGGTCGATGTAAATGAGCGTGTCAGTGACGAACTACAAGATCTTTGCGGCGAAACGAAAAACTTTGCTGCGACGTTAAGAGCGACTACAACTCGATTACTTGGATCACGTTTTTATCTCGATACATGCGACGCATGTTTGGAGCTATTCCGAAAGAATCTTTGTGTAGACGTGACATACTACACGAACAATAACAGGTACCAATCCATAGAAATATGCTGTGCTACTGTGTATATTAGATTTAATTCCATTTAAAACTTTGATATTCTGCTTAAATTTGTTGATATCTGTTTGATGCTGCAAAATATCGTTTTAATACTGTGAATGTGTCCGACATTCGCTGCTGTTCATACTGTGCGTTCTGCAATCAACCCGCAACGCCGTTCTGCTCAGGCCCTGGTTTGCGAGTCGGTCTGCTTGGTCATTCGCCAGTCGGTCAATGTGTGAAATTGTGTGTACCGGAATTCGGGCCAAAAGTTTGCGCGCTTGGGCCGCGGCGACTTCACACCATTCTCGCCTTGACCTGCAGTAAGACCAGTTTGCTGTCATGTTCTACGTCAAGCTGCTGCATATCATGAGAGACCGCGGCCTGCAGCCCAGCAATGAGACCTACATACTCGGCCGTGTTGTTGGTGTTGTCGCGGCCTGGCAACGGCAGCGCTAACGTCCACACTGTCTTGCCGCTCGGATCGGTCAAGTGCGCACCGACGCCGGCGGCGCCAGGGTTGCCCTTGCAGGCACCATCAAATTACAGCAACCAAGGGATAATGTTGGGGACAGTAGCACCGGAGACACTCGTCGTTCCGGCACTTGTGGGCGCGGCAGCAATTGTTGTTGCGGTCGTTTGGCACGGCGGACTTGGAGTCGTCAAGCTGGTCGCTGATTGTGACGTTGAGTTGGTCGTGGTTGACGTGTCAACAGCGGTTGTTACATTCGAGCCAGTGGCAATTGTTGCATCCGACTCCCTTGCAGTTGTTGCAGTAGAGGCAGTCCTAATTGTTGCATTCACGTCCGTCACCATTGTTGCAGTCGTGATCACTGCACACTGGGACGTCGGTGCAGTCGAGAGAGCGCGAGTTGCAATTGGTGATGGAGAGTCGACCGTTGTCGTCGACATTGTGTCTAGCGTTGTCGACGATTCGGCAACTAGTGTTCTTGACGTGGATCGGTCTGCTGCGGTCGTGTTGCCCGTCGGTGATGGGACAGTCGTCGGGCCAATTGCAGTCGTAGCGATCGCGCCATTCGCAATCACAGCGATCACGCCATTTGCGGTCGTAGGCGTCGAGCCAATTGCAGTCACAGTCGTCGTGGTTGGTCTCGACGATCTGAGTGCGGTCGTTGTTTGTTTGTGCCTTGTTGGGTGTAGCAGTTGCTGCGATGAGGTTCGTCAGGAACTGCGTCGCTTGGCTCGGAGGCGTCGACGGCGACATGTCGATGTCCATGGCTGTGACGTCTACCACATCATTGAGTCGACGTCGCTTGCCGCAGCGGTACTCAAACTCTCGGTGGTCATCGTCATTGTCACGTTCGGCGGTCGGTGGGCTCATCGTCGCATCGGTTGTGTCAGCCTGACGGTGGTGTAGTGGAAGAACGGGTGCGCGTGCTGGCGTCAGCGTGCAAGTGTTGGCCGCTGCTCTGCTGTCGCGAGTCGCGCTTCGACAACCTCCATCCACTCGTTGCTCGCTCTCCATCGGTGGCTCCTGCTGCCCGCGGATCTGCCGCAGCTCGTCGCAGAGGGCGGCGTGTTTGGTCGCAGCGATGCAGGCTCGGAAGGACAGACCGCATGAGCACGGAACGGAAAAGCGGTCGTCAAATGGACATGTAGGTGCGTCGTCGAACGGTAGCACCGCAGCGCTTACATGTCGGACGCCACGAAGGCGCTACAACACTAGCATTCGAAACGGCTGGCGTTGTGTGCAAACAACGACAGAACAGTGCTTTGCGTGGACTCGTCCACACGTGTGTGTGTTGTTGTTGTTGTCGTTGTCATTGCTGATGCTATTGCTGTGTTGATGCTGTTGCTGTTGATGGTCTCGGCGGCGGTTGGAGAGGTATGCGCGCGTACGCGCACATCAACCAGTTCGTTGTCGTCCGTGTCGTAGTCCGAGCTCGCAGTCGCGCGCTCCTCGTCACGCGCTGCCGACGGCGAGCGAGAACGAGGAAATCACGAGAGCAGAGTCATTGACGGGGGGAGAGATTGAGGAGAGGAAGCCGATTTAAAGGGGGTGCTTACTACGGATGTATGATTGATAGCGAATATGTCTCCGCAAACGAGCCCTTAAGTAATAGATACAAGGTTCAATGTGTAGTTTGTAGTATGTGGTATGTATAAGAATAGATCGCAATGTAGCAGTATAGAATGAAAATGTATAGAGTGTGTTCCCTCCACAAGGGAGGAGCCATAAATTGGATGAAGCCGCATTAAGATGAATCGATTCCACGGTAATCTTTAGTAAAAGGCGAAAGATTAATTCGAATGAAATCAATTCTGCGGGATAATTTTATTATGCTATTTTGCTTGACAATAGCAAACAGTTTGTGTCCGCACGCACGATTGTTGTTGTTTTTTAATCCAAGTCCAACCTAAATTTCCGAAATAGCTGTTATGTGGTTTTAGAACGACAGATAGCAATACGTCATTGTGACATTCAAGCTTGGTGCTTGCGCTAGCGTCCTCATTGCACAGGCGTTCATTGGTAGAGCATGTCAACGCTACACCGCAAGCCGCGCGGTGCATCTGCGCTCGGTGGTCACGAACTCGCGAGTCACTACACGACGATCGACATCTTGCCATCGACTGTGCCATCGCCATCAAAGCAGCACGTGGGCACGCCAGCAAGCGCGAAGCCACGGCGCCACAAAGACAGCAACAGTAGCGGTCACGGACATGGCAAATATGCGCGTCGCCCGAGTCTGTTTAGCGGCTACAGCAACAAGACGAACAGCATCAGCGCCAGTGGAACCATCGCACCTGCGCAATCGTCCAAGAAAATGAGCACGACGCAATTGCGTATATTCTTCGCTGCGTGCGTCCTCGTGTACTTGAGTGCACTCGTGTTTGCAGACGACATCGTGCGCCTCGGCAAAGCTATGAAGTCGGACGCAACGCGCGACCGGCTCTTTGCATCGTGGAAGCCGATGCAGTCGGCTGCGAGTCAGTACTTGCGGGCGATTGTGACCGACTCGCCAACTCCAACAGCCGCCGCTGCAGTCACGACGAGCGAGCCAAACAAACACGACTCACCTGTAATCATCAGTGGCGACAGCGATGCAGCAGAAGACGATGCAGCAGAAGACGATGCAGTAGTCACGAACGCGCCGCCAGCGTTTTCGCCACCACCGAGCGATGTAAGTCAGACAAGAATGACAAACACAGCAAGCACGACTGTCGATCCAACGACGCGTCCAGTCTTTACAGAAGCTATTACGGCAGCAAGCAAAACAGTGGATCCATCCAAAACGATCGCGCCTTCAAAGGAAGAGGCCGACGCTGTTGCTGTTGCAGTGCAAGCGACGCTTGCACCAGTGGATGCACAAGCGTCCATCGCTCCTGGCGGCATTGCATCGAATGATGTAAGCGATGACGACACGCTGGCGGACAATACGATCGCTGGTGCAATCACTGCGACACGAACAACACCAACAAACGACGCATTGACGCCGCCAACAGTAGTCGAAGCGACGACGACGACAACGGCAACGACAACGCCACTACAAGAGCCAGTGCGCATGGACGTCACCCATCCAGCGCTTATTGAGTCAACGGACGCAACGCAGGACGATGCAATCCGCGCAGCTGCTGCTGCAGCAGCCGATGCGCCAACCGAAGCAGTCGCAACTGTAGCTATGAACAATATTGTCGTGCAGACACCAACAACATCTCCGTAGTACGAAATATACCATATCGAATTTACATATAAAGATCGAGAGAAAGAGCCAGTAGTTCGTGCTATTGCATTGCAGGCGGCACTTCTTTCACGCCAGCATCGGCGTCAGTCTCAATTTCGCACAGCGTATACACGGCTTTCGGTTTCTTCTCCATGCCGTCAGCAATTTGGTTGACTGCATCGACGACAATGCGCTTGCGCTGGACCCACGCAGTCTATTGATACAACAATAGCAAAAGAGCCAGTCGTGAGAGATGCGCAAACAAGTGCAACGCAGTTAAGGTAGTAGAAATACCCGATACTTGTTGAACTGGCGCTTCAGCGCGTCTTTCCGTCCCGGCGGAATCGGCTGCTGTCCAGGTCGTTCGAGCGTCTCGAGCTTTGCTGATAGCGTCTGCTGTTCTTGTTCCAGTGCAGCAATCGCAACATCCAAGTCCGCGTCCGACAGCTGGGCGTTGATGCCACTGAGCGTCGCTTCGCTGGCTTTCAGTTCCTGCTCGGCAACAACGCACGCGCGCTCGGTCTCGTCGATCTGCTGTTCGATAGCTGCGCGCTCCGAAGGCGACGGTACGGGCAAGTCCGTCTGGTTGATGTAATAGATCTTGGCTTTTCCATACGTTTTGCCAACGAGTTCGTTTCTGTTTGTGTGTAGAAGCAAGTGGATCGAGCCAGATTCATAATAGACAGAGCAAGTCAGTCGAAATTCGATTTGAAAAGTCACAAACAGCAACGTGAAGCCATTTCGATGCGACGAAATCGTTGGAGTTGCTGTACGCACTTGTCGCACAGGTCGTCCAGCAATTTCTGGAGCGATGGTTTTGCAATCACTTTGTGCATGTTCTCAAACACGTTGAGCATACTGTACGGTCGATTCGTCTGTGGCGGCATTCACACATAGAGAGGCAGAGTGGTGAGCGTGTGAGTAGGTTAAAGCTGCAAACGCCAGTCGGTCGTACTTTGCGCATGTAGTCGAGCACTGCGGCCTTTGCGTCGCCTGCTTTTAAGGTCGGTGGTACTGCTGCTGCTGGTGTTGTTGTTGCGTTTGTTGTCGATGTCTTTGCTGCTGTTGCTTTCTTTGCTGGACTGCTTGTTGTTTTTGCAGACACTTTCGATGTTGCAATCGGTGCTGGTCGCTTTGGTGCAGCTGGAGTTGCAGCAGATTTGCGTTTGGCTGCTGGTTGCGCGCTGCGCTTTGCAGGTGATGCAGTGCGTTTGCCGCTCTTGCGCTTTGGTGCATCGTCGTCATCCTCGTCGAGATCAGACTCGAGCACGTCGCTCACAGCATCGTCGTCACTGCCAGAGCCGTCGTCACCATCCTCTGATGCAGCAGAGGACGCTTCTTCGGACCCCTCGTCGTCGTCAAGCGAGAAATCGTCGTCAAAGTCGTCGTCCACCATGTCGAGTTGCTGTGTCGGATGGATTGTTTGTGTGAGATGTTGCTTTTTGCTCGCTGCATCAATTTGGACAAGCTATTATTTTAAACGTTAAATACAAGCATCGAGCACATTTAAATTGTTCCCTCACTCTCTCGCCGTCTTATTTGTACACAACTGCAAGCGCACCAACCGTCTTACATCTGCTGTTGGCTACTCGACGCCCTTGCTCGTCGACATGACACTCTCGATCGCGTTTAAATTGCATCCGCAGCTGCGTTGGATGTGGAGCATAAAGCTGAACAAACCAATTATATATGTGTGCAAAAAATAGCTAATCAATTTTGACAATTCGACGATGAGTGAAACTTTGGAAAGCTCGGCAAGCACGCGACTGCGGAGGAGGAAGGTCGCGCAAGCGAGCACAGGACGAGCAGTCCATTCGCGATCCAGCAGCAGCAGTACTCGTACGTAGCTATGCATTTGTGTCCGTCTGCTCGTGTCTGTTTGCTCTCGCACAGCTTTTTGAGCATATACGCGTGCGAGCGTAGCAGCGTTGCTGTCGCTCGCATCGATGGATGGTATGACTCCTTCGTCGCGTGTCTTCCGTGTATGATATGTCTTGAATGCTTACACTTTGCTTCTCTCATACCTACGCGTTCGCTTCACCATCAACTAGCACCACGACGGTCGTTGTTCGTCGTCCCTCCATCGTCATGGGCTGCCACCACTCGAAAAACAACGACGTCGTTCGGTCTACGACACCACACGCGTCGTCCAAACAATCTACCTCCACTTTAAACGGCACGCGCCGGACATCGACACTCCCAGATGACATTACAACTGACTTGATTCAACATACGTACGTCGACGACATCTCGACGGTCTTTACATTCCACAAAACTATTGGCACTGGCCACTTTGGCGCCGTGAAACTTGCAACGTCCGTAACTTCCGGGAAAGACTGGGCGGTCAAAGTCGTCAATTTATCGAATGCAGTCGATAAGGACGCATTGCGGAATGAAATCAGTCTGTTGAAACGTTTGCACCATCCACAGATCGTCCGCGTCCTTGCATCGTACGAAGACGCAGCGCACATGTACATGGTCTTGCAGTTGTGTAAAGGCAATGCACTGTACGATCATCTGTACACCGACAAGCGGATCTTTTCTGAGGCAGATGTACAGCAAATCATCCGGTCGTTGTTGCGCGCAATTGCATTTTTACACTCGAATTTCGTCACGCATCGGGATTTGAAACTTGAAAATCTCTTGTTGGAGAATGCGGAATCCATGCGGTCGTTGAAATTATGCGATTTTGGACTCAGTACGAAGTTCACGAAAGGCGAGAAGCTCCAGAAATCGCTCGGTACAATCGATTACGTTGCGCCAGAGGTGCTGGACGGCGAATATACGGAAAAGTGCGATCTCTGGAGCGTCGGCGTGATCTGTTATGAACTTTTGAGTGGCGTGTCGCCATTCCATGCACCGACGGTCGACGCAACGATGGAAAAGATCTTTGATGGCGTGCTGTTGTTTGATGCGCTCGTGTGGAAAACGATCTCACCGCAAGCAATTGCGTTCATCCAAGCGCTCGTAATCGAAGACGTCGACAAACGATTGAGTGCGACGCAAGCGCTCGACCACACGTGGTTGGCGGATGCGACGCAGACCGATGCGATCGGTCACGCGCGTCTCCAGAGCAATAAGCGCTTGTTACTGACAAACATGCTGAGCTTTAGTCGCTGCCGCAAGATGAAACAAACTGCGCTGTTGAGCGTTGCATTGGGCATCTCGGAAGATCATTTGCAGATGGAAATGGCGACTGAAGTGTTTCATTCGATGGATACGACGAAACGTGGGACGTTAACGCGCGACGCATTTTGTACATCGATGGTCGAGTGTGGCATCTCTCAGGCAGATGCAGCGGATCTATTTACGCGCATGAATCAATCGAAAACTGGCTCTTTGAATTATTTGGAGTTTATTGCAGCAGTCATGGACCAGCGCGAGATTGGCCAAAATACGATCAAAGAGGCATTTGGGTTACTGGATGGGGAAAAGACGGGGCGACTGTCGATCGTAGGGCTCCAAGATGTGTTTCGAAACTCAATGGTCCCGTCCGAAGTGAAAGAATTGATTGCGTCAGCCGATACGAGTGGCGACGGGTTTGTCGACTTTACAGCGTTTCAAAATATGTTTACGCAATCATCCATGGAACCATTGCCACAAGTCGTTGAAGAAACGTCGATCGTGTCGCGGGACGACGACAATGATGGCAAGGAAGAGGAGGTGATAGCGCCAGCGCACGGAGATGTAGCACAAAATGCGAACGAACCACCAAACGCAAAGTCAACAGACGAGCCACTAACGGGAGCGAAAGTTGTGTCGACTTAGTGATTGAAACGAAACTTGAATGGACTGTCGCTCTTGCTGTTTGTGTTGCTATTGGTGGGAGGAGGCGCTAAAGACGCGATTGCATCAGTTGTCGGTACTTGTTTCTTGCGTCGCTCGTCACGCTGTGCGATCGCAACGAGATTCCGACGACCGTGACCGTAGCGGAGGTGCATCTTGGCGACTTCAGACTCGGTGCCAATTGCTTTCCGGAGCTTCAAGTACGACGACGACGACGACGTTGCGGTGGATGTAGATGATGGGGAAGCTGTTGCTGGTAGCACGTCTGCTGATGCTGATGCTGGCGACTGCTTCTTTCCGTTCGTGTTCTTCTTGTTCTTCTTTGATTTCTTCACGCTGCTGGTCGAGCTATTGACTGCTGCGGTTGTCGAAGTCGCCAGCTCTGCCTTCTGTGCGTTTGGTACGCCACTTGCTGGTGGTGCTACTGGATCGACGACACGTGCAGCATCGTGTGTAGCGCTCGATGCGTCAGTGTTTGCAGCTGCTGCAGTCGCTGTCTGCTTCTTCTTCTTCTTCTTGCTTTTCTTGCTTTTCTTCGTTTTTGCCGTCGTATTGCTACTCAGACTGAGGTCAACGAGGTCGTCGTGAATGAGGTCGAATGCAAACTGGAACGACGATGTCGGGTTGCTGCTGCTGCTGCTCGCGAATTTGCTGCTCTTTAGAAGCGACCCAATTGTCGGTACGTCCTCTACTGACATTTCTCGTACTTCGTAGTCTGCATACTGCTGCTGCTGCTGCTGCTGGTCGCGCGCACCTCTCTTGGCCGCAAAGTGCGACGCAAGTGAGCGTGTCATTTTGCCTTCGTGTCGATCAATTTGTTGTGCTGGTTCGTTGTTGGTTGTGTGCAATGTTACGCACTAAAATACGGGACGTCCCGAACTTTGTAAGAGTCACACAAATTGAGCTGCTCCAACAAAACGCGACCAAATAATCGAGCAGCCGACGACGCATCATGGTCGTGTTCCTCGGCAACCCTGGTGCGTGCGTGCACATGTGCACGCACGCGCTAAACATGAAGGAAACTACATACTCACGATCATTGCGTATCTCTGTCTGCAATTGTTGCTGCTGCGTGCTGCTCCACACACACACACACACACTCACACATCAGCGCTGCGGCGGATGTCCAAGTCGGTTGCAGACGTACGGTCGCCAACGATCCGCAACATGCTCAAACAGATGGAAGATGAAGTCGTACGTTTACGTGTCTGCAATCACATCCACGTAGCGTAGACACTGCAGCTTCGATCCATGCGACACGATGACAGTCTGACACCTGTTGTTATTGCAATATTGCTATTGCTGCAACAATACGCACTTAAGCGTGCAGAAGCAGGAGTCGGGATTGCAGCCCCACAACTTGGTCACAACCTGCGCATGTTCCTCATGCTCAAGAACTTCCCTGAGAGCGAAGCGGAGCTCGACGACCCGCACCACAAGCTCGAGTACCAACCAGTGATCAATCCAGAGATCCTCGAGTTGTCGAAGCGCCAGAAGAAAGACTTTGAAGGTTGCTTGAGCATCCCGGGCTACTCGGGCGTTGTGAAGCGCGCACAGGAGATCAAAGTCCAATACAGCGACGCGGACGGCCGCTTGTTCCATCGAACGCTCACGGACTTTCCAGCACGGATCTTCCAGCACGAATTCGACCATTTGAATGGCGTTTTGTACCTCGATCGATTGGAAAAAGGCACGTTGATCCACAACGAAGAGTTTGAAGCAATGGAGTGGATGGACATCGAACAGCTGTTGAAACACTAGGTTTGATGTACAAAATGCATGTTTGTTCGTTAAGTTCGATTTCAATTACGTTCGCTTTTCGTAAAGTACGGATGTATTGGTGCGACGGCACCTCAAACGTGCTCTTTCTCGCGTGCGTTGACCCACGGCCGATCGGCTGGTGTCGAGGATCGTACGAGTACGTGACGCAGCGGCCGCACGACGTACGCACCTGCGAGTGCGAGTGCTGCCGCCAACAGCAGCAGGAGCGCTGTAATTCGGCGCCGCGTACTGCCTACGTCGTAGAATGTGTAGCCGTTAAGTACGTTTTCGACGCACTCGAGGCGCGTGACAACTGGCGTCAGGAACGACGCGCCGTACTCAGCAGTTGCGAGGAACGTCGCGTTCTGGGGGACGCCGACCGCGGCGCCGAGGAACCACGCAGGTTCCGGTTGGAGCGGCAGCACTTGGTTGTACGGCAATCGCTTCGCGCGGATCGTCCGGTCGTTGTTCACGAGCCAGCGGTCGGTGGTTGTCGTCGTGTCGGGTGCGTACTTATCGTACTTTGCATGGCGCTCGTCGGTGTACAACCAAATGTCGGCGTGTGGACCACGCAGCTCGTGGTCGATGTAGATCTGCACGAGGTCGCGGTCCGGCAAAAATTGCACGTATGCGGCACGCGAGAACTCCGAGTACGCATCGCGGCGCACGACGTGCGTAAAGTTCGCAATCGTGCCAAACGTACTTAAGAACACTTGCTTCTCGACGCCGACGTCCGAGTCCGTGTCGCCAACTGGGATCCCCGTATCGCCCCGCAGCACAAACAGCAGATTGCCAAACATGACCCAGAACGGCACCTTCTCGCGTGCGCACAGGTCGTAGACGAACCGCGCAAGCGACTCGATCTCACTGTGGAACACGGCGCTGTTCGGGCAGTCGTGTGCGTAATACGCTTCGAGCGCAATGCCGAGCACGGTTGCGAGTGCTGCACTGAATAGGAGTGTCCACAGCACTGGGACGCGCCAGTGCGGCCGCATTGCCAGTGGCTGGAGCAAACGGTGCGTGCGCCACGTCGGATGTAGCAGCACAGCAACGAGCGCGAGCGGCGGCGCGATACCTGCGAGCAAGAACCAATTTGCATTCGCGACGCTCGTTGGGAGCAGCACCGTCATCGTACAGTAGCTGTCAATGTTGCAGTCGATGTGCTGAGCTTGTCGTCGCTGCTGCACTTGATCACGTACTGACCCTCGTGTTGTTTTGATGTGCTGCGATTACGATACTGTTTTGAATGGGAAATAAAATACTATGAATATATATCAAAACATATATCTTAAGACAAAAAGTTGATCGAGTGTCTGTTCATTACGAGCGTGCGTCTGTTCGTGTCCGTGCACGAGTCGTCACCTTTACCTACACACGTCACTACCAGCCTCCGCATCAAGCAACGTGTGCTACTGCCAACACACTCGCACATTTCAAGTAGAATATACAGCGTACAGAATATAAAAAGCCACGTCCACGTCGTTCTCCACCTCTGGTCACTTGTCCAATGTCACACACACGCCAACTTGGTGTCGCAGCTGCTCAAGCACGTTGCAAACGCCTGAAAGGGCGACAGCGGCCACTGAAAGTCCATCGTAAACATATCGTCTGCGACGCGGCCAAACTGCAGGACGTTCCCCATCGACGGATCTTCCGTGTGGATCAGCTGGAAGTTTTTCACCGACGCCATGGACACGCGACCACCGAAATCTAAACAATACGCGCCGAGATCTTCTCGAAACACCGGTTCGCGATTTGAAAACTTCATCAGATCCGTCAATTGACTCGTCGCCAAGCGCGTGACGAGGCGATCGTTGCGACTCATGGGACGGACGATCTTCGACAGTAAACCATTCTCATCGACGGCTGGGATCACGACGCGCATCTTCCGGGGCCCGACGCTCGTGCGATTCGGTTCGTACGTCACACAACCGAGTTCTTCGCGGATTTGCAACACGTTGCGCTCGTCTGTTGTTGTAGTAAAACCAGTCGCACCAGTCGCAGTCGCACCAGTCGCAGTCGCAGCAGTCGATGATGATGATGATGCGTGGCTCGTAGCAGACGTAGACGACGCGTCTTGGATCTTCGCAATCTTCTGTGGGTCACGGCCATTGTCGTAGAGCGTAAAGCACGTCCCTAGAAAGTTTGACCCCATTCTCCCAATGCGATTGCTCTCCGAACACTCCTTGTCGGTACAAATCACGTAGTTTGCAGTCATGTTCGACCGCACTTGGCGACGCGCTGCTAATAAGAACCGATCGGCTTCCTGCGTCCCAATCTGTCCCTGGAGGTACAACTCATACCCGTACTGTTTGAACAACCCTCGGTAGACTTGCTTGACGTAACACCGGATGATCCCCGCGTCGAGTGGCACGGGCTGGAGCGCCATCGTGGGCATATGCACGAGCTCCAGCTTCTGCAGTGGCTGCAAGACCAACGGATCACACACGCCGCGACAGAGTGGACAGCTGCCAGACTGACCAAGCCACGCCATGATGCATCGGTAGTGCACGAACGCACCCGTGCAGTGGCCAGTGCACGGCAGCGGGTACGCTTTCCGCCGCGCTGAGAACTCATCCATGCAGATCAAACAGCTGCTGCTGTCGTCCATGTCAATGTCTGCAGTCGTTTCCTCCAACGTCTTCGTAGCAACGAGCGACTTACGCGGCGTGTCGGAGCCATCTGTGGCGACAGGCGGCAGCGGTGTGTCCGACTTGCTCTCATCGTCGTCCGCGTCGTCGGGAAACGCCAGCGTGAGCTCGGAATCGACTGCGTGGGCAGTACTGAGCACCGTGGCGGCGTCTGCGGTTGCATGGAACGAGCGGCGCTTCGGTGAAAACGTCGGCAGTTCTGGTGGCGTCGCTGCAAATGCGTTCGGCGAGTGAAACACTGCGCGGGGTGACGCAGCAGCAACTGCAGCGGCTGTTGCTTCACTGTTGGTGGCGTTGCTGCCACCAAAGCTGCCAAACACACTGCGGCGGCCAGAGCCGCCTGCGCGCGGCGAGATCGCAAGCGTCAGCGACTCCTCGTACTGCCGCAACAAGTTCGGGACGCTGTCGGTGTGAATGCCAGTGCGCATTGTTGCTGCTGTGGATGTAGCGGTAGGCGACACGACGCCTGCGCTGCTGACGTTTGCGCTCATGCTCGCCCCACGCCCGGAGCTCGTGCGCGTGTCGACCACTTCAGACGAACTCGTCGTTGTCGACGTGCGCGTTGCTGCTGTCAAAGCACGACCAGCGGGCGGCGGTAGCGGTGGCGTGAGTGACGCCATCGGGTGCACGGCCATCGCCTGCAGTCGTTCGTCGGCTGCACTCATCGTGGTTGTTGCCGTAGATCTTTTGTCACACACACGTGTGCGTCTCCCTGTGCTCGACTTCGCTTGCTTCCACTCCTGCGACCCAATCGACGTATCAGCGTCTGCTGCGCTGCGTACAATCGCCCTGTTGCAACTCTTTAGCTCGCTCTTTTCTTTCGATCGAGAAGTGACTAAAATAGAACCATAGTCGAAATGACAGCATTAATCTATGCAATGCGATAAACAGTACAACTGTCTTGAGTGGTCTGGTTAAAAACTACAATTTACATTACCAATACTTAATTGCGTTCGTAAAAACTTGCTGTCTACACAAGGGCTGTGCACAACGTCGATAAACTTCAATAGATAGATACTGTAGCGTAAGTCTTGCATAGCTGTTCAAGATGGGTATGTGTATCGAGGCAAGAGAGCTAGCGTACTACTCTGGCCCATACCCTATTTGGGATTTTTAATTGATGTCCTATAGGTGAGTATTGGCCGATAAGACTGTAAATAGCAGCATTTCATTTCGGTTCGGACATACGGGTAGGTTCGGATGCATGCAAACAATTTATATACTGATTTGTCACCTTGTTGTAACGAGGTTGCTGTGTAGATTACGTCTATTTTCTTGTTATGAAGAAATATAATGACACAACATAAAACCAGTTTCGTCTCTACTTTAGGCGCGTGTCTGTTTGAGTATATTGTGATGAAGAAGTACTACTGTCTTGAGTGGTCGGATTATAGCATTTACAACACTGTATTTATTAATATAAGATTTGACATAAAGTTAGAATATATATCTATCAGTGAAACACTATCATAAAAGCTGCAAATCTACGCCTCCCCCTAAAGAACAAAATCAGAGTTGTCTAAGCTCAAAATGAGTAGTTAGCCAAACGTCGAACATTTCGAGTTGTCATAAAAACACGAGTTATGGGGCCATTCAGTCACTCTTCACAAAATGTCATATGTCGATGCCCCAACAATAGTTATTAGCTGATTTAACAACAAGTAAGCTTGTTGTGCGAGCTTTCTCTGTAGATTACGTGATTGAGTTAGTTTTTATATTGATAAAATAAAAATTACAGAGGTTTTCACTTCTGATTTCGGTGCGATATTTATTTGTCGGTTAAAGCCACTTATAGTCACAATTGTCTTCCCTTACACTGATACTATAGTTAGCTGTTGTTTCTAGCAATGGTAAAAAAAAGTAGTTCCTGAAACTGCACTTGTCAATTTCTCGTGTCTTACGGAAATACAGCTTTAGTTTTAGTCCGGTTATCACTGAGTGTAAAAATTAGACCGTAAATCGTTATAAGAGATGGACTGAAAAAATATATGGGATACTTTCAAAAAAGTGGTACATGACAAAGAAATTCATTGTGACTAAAATAATTGTCCAACATCAAATAGTAGAATGCTAACGTTTTCGCCTAACGAACCAGCAGCGTTAATTTCTACTTTCGATATTTTGTAAGGCTCAGCATAAACTGCGTAGAATGCCATGTGAAATACAAATGGGTGTATAGTTCATAATTAAGTCTAAAAAGGTGCAATTCGTATATTTCGTCAATACAAATGTGAGCGCGATGACCTGACGGCCTCTTCAGTTCAAGTGATATAACTAAAAGCCCATATAGTCAACGCGCAGGTTCACATTCGATGCGCATTAGACCAGCATAACGTGAATGATTGAACGCAATTGTAAACCGCAAAACAGAATAGTGTTTTCAGCTACCTTGTTAACCTGATCTACTGCGTATGATTTTTTGCATTCAGACGTCTAACATGTGTGCATGTTAAACGTCTGAATGCGAAAAATATTGTGCGCGGTTCATCAACCATAATATAAGTCAGCAACATGTTAGAAAAGCGGCTGAATATAGCGAGTTCGGATAACGTATTTTGGACATCTATTTTGTATTTCAGCAGTTTCTAATACTGTGTGTTGAACGACGTGGAGTGACGTTGCATTTTTCAACCAATCAGGTTGTTTCGATCCTGAACTTACAAAGTAATTGTTTTACGCACGAAAAGTTCAACAAAAAATTGCATCGACTTGCGCATATGCAGGAAGACGTGACGTTCATCCCTTGCTACGTCCTCGTACACGACACGCACACGCGTGCCTATGACACAGCAAGACACATCCTTGACATCGACTGCAGCACCAATGACAGCAGCAACAAATGTTACTGTCGCTTCGAGCGGCACTACAAAATGGCTCCACGTCGCGTTCTGGAAAAAACCACTACATTTGCTATCGCACGAGCACGCGCCGTCGCACTCGCAGCCGCACCTTCCGCACCGCGCCTCTCTTGAACACACCTCATCGGCAGCAAGCGACACGACCGACAGTCCGGCAACGCCACTGGCCGAAATGCCGCGGACGCTCGGGCTGTTTGACTTGATCATGATCGGCATCGGCGGCACAGTCGGCAGCGGCGTGTTTGCAACTGCAGGACTCATTGCACGCGTCTACGCTGGTCCGGCAGCAGTCCTCAGTTGGCTCATGGCCGGTGCTGGGTGTGTACTTAGCGGCTTCTCGTTCATGGAACTCGCGGGTCGGATCCCGTCGACCGGGTCGACGTATGCGTACGCGTACCACGCACTCGGGGAGCTGCCCGCGCTCGTCGCAGGCTTCTTGCTCACGCTCGAGTACGGCGTCTCGAGCGCCGGTGGTGCGCGCGCGTGGAGCGACAAATTTGTCCACTGGCTCGCAACCGAACTTAACGTCCACGGCCCCGAGTGGATGAAACCGCCGGATTCGACGGTCGATCTGTATGCCGGTTTGCTCATGGCGCTGTGCGTCGGTATCGTACTATGTGGTCTCCAAGCCGGCAAGACGCTCGTGAACGTTGTCACGTTAATGAAAATCAGCGTCGTGCTGTTCATTATTGTCGTTGGGATGTCGCAATTCGACCGTGCGCACTTAGTGCCGTTCGTCCCGCCTGCTGTCGTCGATGCATCGACGGGCGAGCGTGCGTTTGGCTGGAGCGGCGTGTTCCTTGGCGCCAGTGCGAGTTTCTTTGGGTACATTGGGTACGACGAAGTCTGCTGTTTGGCAGGCGAAGCTACGAACCCAACCGTCACGATCCCCCGCGCTGTGATCGGTACGATCGTGGGGGCCGCTGCGCTAAGTACGTTTGCAACATTAGCACTCGTGGGGATGCAATCGTACAGAGAGATCGACCCGCGCGAGTCGTTCGGTGCTGCGTTTGCCGCTGCGGGCTTCCCACGCGCAGCGACGCTCGTGACGACCGGCGAAGTGCTGACGATGCCGATTACGACATTTATTGGGTTCTTAGCCCAGCCGCGCGTGTTGTTTGCGATGGCGAGCGACGGGTTGTTGCCACACGTGTTTGCACGCGTCGATCCAGCAAGTGGGACGCTGTTCTACGGGACGCTACTGTGTGGCATTGCGTTGATTACGATTGCAGTGTTCGTGCCGTTCCACGTGCTGTGGAGTTTCATTAGTTTAGGGATCTTGGTCGCATTCAATCTGACAAATGCGTCGTTGTTGTTGATCCGCGGGAACGAGGCGACGCATACCGGTAATACTGATAGTACCACTCCAAAAACCGGGTGGTTAACGCCGCCTCCGCTCATTGCTGCGTTTACATTGACGTCGTTGCTGGCAGCAATTCATTGGCAACACAGTGTGATTGCGTTCGTGCCGCTTGCAGATGCGACTGGATCGTCGCTGGTGGATACGTACATGGCCGCAGTCGGCGCGCCACTTGCAGTCGTGTTCACAGTTGGAGCGATTGTGCTCATGTGTTTGCTCCAATACGTCGACGTGGCTGCCCGGAGGCGTTCACACACGGCTGCAACAACAGCGCCAACAGACAAGACAACAACGAAGAAGAAGCGATTGAGCGGCGCAGACGCAGGCGATAGCGTCGCACTCACAGACAACGTCGTAGCGCTGCAGCCACTTGCAAACGAGAGTAGTAGTAGCCATACTAGCGAGCAAGGAGAGCGTCAGTTGCGTGTGCGTGTGAAGAGTGACGACAGTGACGCGGAGGGTTTGTCGCTTTTGCCATCGACGCACAAGTCGGCAGGTTGTAGCAGCGCTGCAACGCTTTCGACAACTGCTCAAACTGACGTCGATTGTACTGTCATAAGCGCCGCTGACGCACTACACGAGACAGAAGCTGCTGCAGTGCCTCTACGTGCGACGTTCCGTGCGCCATTCGTGCCGTTTGCGCCGTGCGTTGCGATCTTCTTCAACTGGTTTCTGTTTGTCCAGATGGACGCAACGAGCGTGCTCCTCATTCTGCTCTGGCTCCTCTTTGCAGTTGCTGTCTACGTCGGCTACAGTCGCCACCACAGCCTCGCACGGCAGCATACGTCGACGTATCATCGCGTCGATGCGCAGTAGGTCGCGTAGCAGTGTTGACAAGTTACATATAGATACATTCAGCGTTTGCATAGAAGCAACGTTTTCCTGACTCTCTCTCTCTCCTTTTCTCTTCTCTCTCTATCTCTATCTCTATCTATCTCTTTATCTCTCTCTAAATCGATATCGCGCTCTCTCTCAACGTGTCGATTTTTCTTATTTCTTTATTTATATTTTTTGAAAGCAAATGCAATAAATTACATGCAAATTGTATAATCTCACCCACATCCACATCAACGATGCAATGGCCAACGACAAGCTCAGTACCTCTCCGCAACACTGACACCAGCTCTGCGGTGACGATGCTACTCCCGATCACGATTGCAATTGCAAACTGGCTTTTGCTTTAGAGAAACCTCTCTCTCGCTCTCTCTCTTCTATCAAAATAATATGGCTCTATAAAACACCTCTCGTTACAACTTGACACAGCATCAATTTTTGGTTAAAGTCGTGTAATCGTTTGCACGAAACCGAATAGGTCATACAGAATGCGAGTCGTTGCTGTCCATTCTAGCACAAGTAAATTTGCTGCGTAGTACCTTGAAGGCTGGTTAAAGGTGGTATGTGACAAGGTGCAACGTGCATACACATGTCAAAAGTTATGTAGAATTTAACATTTTATGTGGCATTACATATTTTGAGAGCCATGTGCTACACAAACAGGAGATTCCAAAAGGTAAAAAATATTGTAGACATAAACGTTTGTCACTTTCCAAATGCATCAAACTTAATAACATGAAATTCTTGTCAAAACATCGTCATAAATTAAAGCAGGTAAGCGGTTCATTATCCAACAAAATATGCCTTCTTAAACCGGCGTTTGCTCAAATACTGTTTAAACAAGCATCTGAAGTTATTCGGCAGTTTGCGGATGCTGCAAACTCATGCAAATTTTTGCAAATTTTTTTACCCAACCTGTTATTGCAACACTTGACACAGAAACGTATTTCAACACGCATAGTATTGCTATCCGGAATAGCAACTTTGAGTCCTGGACGCTATGGTGATCCGCCGTCATCTTTCATCACAAATCCGTGGCTATCTTCGCATCGGCACATACTGACAACTGCTTTCTATTCTTGCTGGAGTGTGCTACAATTTTAAATGTATATTGGCAAAATCCGTCGTCGAAAATAGGTTAGGAAACCAGAAACTATGCATTTTAAACTAAAAACCGAACAATGGTATAACTTTTGTGTAAGCTAAAACCACCGGTGTGCTACTCGTTTCATTGAGTGATATACTGCACTTGTTCACACGACAGCCGTTTAAACGAATACCGTTCTAGAAATATCAATAATTTAGGTTTGTAGATATATATGGAACGGATGTACAGCATCATTCGCATACAAAGCACAGTAGAAAACCGGTATAATAGTGAGCTCTCACCGGTACGCAATTTGTGGCGCTATGTTGCAATTTTGTTGTGGAGACCAGCGAGCACTGAATTTGACACATATTTTGCTTCTGCTGCGATGGATCCCGCGCTGTACGACAACGACAAGTACCGTGCACAGTTGCTACGGCAGATGCGTGCAGCTGAGGCAATTGTGTACTCAGCTGTGTTTGCGCCGCCAGACGTGAGCAGCGAGCCCGTGCTCGTTGCTGCCACGAGCACAGGCATGATCCACGTGTTCATGCTGCAGCCGATGCTGGTGCGTTGCTGTCGCTGCAACAGCAACCTGTGCATGTACAGATGCAAGCACTGTGTGCTGAGTGTGCACTGTGTGTGACTGTCGTTATCACTAGGAACCAGCGTATTGGGAGCAAGTCACACAGCAGCGGTACGCCATCCTCGCACGCTTGGCTCTCGATTGCTTAGCCACGGCTTCCTCACACATTCGTATTGCTACGGACTCAATCGCATACTAGCAAGTCCGCACACCCTGGACCAACGCTGTCGTTCCAAGCACACCCGACGCAGATCTACACACTCGCATTTGCAGGCGACGCGACGACACCATTGCTTGTGAGGTGCGTTTCACAACATATGTCAGTATTGTTTATTTGTTGCAATACAATACTCAAAATTAATGGGCGATACAAAACGAACTTAGTGGCGGCGACCAGGACTTTCGCGTCTGGCGCTGGCACGACATTGCTGCTGCTGCAGTCGCGTCACCCTCCTCATCGTGTAAACGAATCGAGCCAGTGCACGTTGCGCACTTACCGCGCGAACCGACAGGCGTCCGTGGCGCATTGTCGCCTTTGAGTGAAGTGAATGCGATCGCAATTGCGACGCAAACGACCGGTCAAGCGTTTCTTGCAGGTGGCGACGCACGTGCGTACGAATGGGACCTCGGAACACAAGCGTTTGTCCGAACGTTTGCTGGCCATAGCGACTATCTCCACACGCTGCAGCACTTGCCGCAGTCGCACGAACTCGTGACTGGCGCAGAAGACGGATCGATTGGGCTCTGGGACGCCCGTCAAGCGACTGCGCTCGACTGGTTGCGACCGCAGCCGCTTGGCGCATCGACCAACAATCCGAAGCCGAAGCTCTGGGTCGGTGCCGTTGCGATCGACGCAACCGAGAGCTGGCTCGCAAGCGGCGGCGGGCAGCACCGAGCGCCCGGCCACGCGGCAGCAGGTGGGTTTGTGAGTCTGTGGCATTTGCCGTCGCGCGTGCCGCTGTTTTATACGCCGACGACAGCCGATGTGCACGACGTCGTGTTCCATCATATGGATGTTCGGAGCGTCGGCGCCGACGCACGCGTTTGCACGTGGAACCGCAGTGCTGGAACATTGCGCACCCAGGCGCATTCGACGATCCCGTCGCATTTGTTTTGTGCAGTCGATAAAGCGACCGACATTATCGCAGTCGGCGGCCACGCGCCAGTGATCGACGTGTATGCGATGCCTGGCGTCGTGAGCTTCTCGCTGGTACTGACAGAACGAACCGAGTGAGTGAGGATATGAAGATAGATGAGCTAAGTACGCATGGAGTCACTACGTGCGCATTGGCGTTGTTAAGTTTGTTTTCGTGTCGCTAAGTACGATTTCGTGTCAGTAAGTTCGATTCGAATGCAAACGCTCCTTTTTCGCACTTACTAGTTAAGTACGCTTCTGACTACTCATAAACATGAAGCCGCACTTACTGCTGTCGTGTGTATTCAATCCTCCACCCTCTATAGCTGTCGCGCTCGTCTACGCTTCCTGTTCTCCTCTACACTTCCTGTTGTCGCTCCTCACGCTTTCAACACGACGCGCTCAGCTGTCGCTGTCGCTGCTGTTGTCGCTCGACGGCTCTCGACATCTGCCAACGTCCGCTTGAGCAACTCATTCGTCGTAAACATGATCGCAATCGACGGCACGACTTTCAAAAAGTTCGGCCACAATCCTTTGTAGAGCCCCAGGACGCCGTCCTGCTGGACGATCGCGCGCAAACTCCCAAGTGTGCTCGTATAGCCAGTTGTACTGCCAGTCGCACGCATGCTACTGACTTGAAAGCGCCGACGGAGCAGGTCCATCGGGTACGCGGCGGTTTGGCCACACGCACCAGCGACTGCGCCGCACCCCAAAATGTACCACGCATTCGGATCGCCCCGTGCGTCGCGGGGGACGTTCGACCGCAGCGTCTCAAACACCATAAAGTTGAGCCCGACATACGGCGCGACGCCCATGACCGTGGGCGTCACGCCGCGGTACAAACCCCTGACGCCTTCTGCGCTGTACGTACGACGCAATGCATCGTAGATCCCGGTATATTTCGGCCCGACGAAGCTACTGCTGCCTTGGACCGTCAACCGTGCGCGGACAAAGTCGAGCGGGTACGTCAATACGACCGAGACGACGCCTGCGACCGCACCGCCGACCAACTTGCGCATTGGACTCAAGTGCGTCTCGTGCGCTGGCAACAGCAGCGGCTTCATGCGCTCAAAGCTGCGGATGGAGACGGATAACGATAGAGAGCGTGAGAAACGGGAGGGAATAGCTAGAAGACGAGGGAGGAAACAATGGCGTACGTTGCAAACTGGATCGCCGTGTATGGAAACACACGTGCGCAGTTCGCGCCATTGCCGCGAAAGTACCCACGCAGACCTTCTTCGGCGCCAATGCGACGAAGGGACTGCCAGACGCCATTGTACTTGGGTGGTGCTGCAGTTGCCATAGCGGGGGTCGATGACGACGACGCAGTGGACTTGGCGCTCTGCGCCAAGTAGTCCTGCACCTGGAAGAGGATCTTGAGCCGCTCGAGCGGCGCAACGGCTGTGCGCGATGCACAGCCCGCGACTGTAGCAAGGAAACAGTAGAATGTGTGAGGCACATGGACAGACCAACGAAGTAGAGACGCGCAAGAGAGGGCCGGGACGCACCGCCACCACAGAGCAAGTTCTGGAGGTCCTTATCCATGACGACTCAATGTGGGACTGCCACGCACTTGACTGCAAATCACACAGCAGCTGGAAATATTTGCTTGTATAAATATACATTTTTGTACAAATTGAAAAATGAGGTTCTGTAGTATATACTGTCACCAATTACAACAGCATCGTCCGTTTGCTAACAAACAGGTTCGTTTTCAACATTCAGCCCAACACAGCTCAGTCAGTAAAAGTTAGGAACATATCTTATATAGACAACACACACTTGTAGAGCACACAAATGCGAAACAATCACGTTTTAATAGCTCGAGATTCTTGAACAGAAATACACATGACAAAAAGCAAAGGATAACGCAGTTAAGGAACATAAGAGCTTACGGCCAAAAATTCCTTGCCAAAATCAACTTGCACAAAACACAGACAAAAATGCAGTTATTTAGACTCTGTTACATCTTAATTCCGGCAGGTCAAGTTACATCCCGCTACATGTTCCTGTACTGAGGTAACTAGCTTAGCAATTCTGAAATATCAATATCAATATCATGGCATTTATGAAAACCTTTTAGGTATAATTGCAAATACTTCACTAAATTTGTCCTGTTAATGTGATTCGACTTTAAGAATATCGATAAAATCGCTGTATAGACTTGGATCTCTAAGTGCAATTGTTATGTACATTTTTGCCAAGTCTCCTGACCTGTGTTTTCAGAGCTACCTGCAATTAACAAATGTCGATAAAATAATTTGCATGTCTTGTAGCTAGCGCAGCTACCGTTTGAGCTAACAATAATCAGAAATCTGGCCGATTACCAGGTTTACGTGTTAAAAAACAGTATGTGATTTAGAATGTCATCGACTCAGTCGGGTACATGTATAGCGTTATTTTTCTGTATGAACATAGCAAGTACTGCATACTTATCGGCTCTTCTAAAAAGAATCAATAGTACATTAGCTAAAGAACCTTGATAATAGCTGGTGCATCTTTTTAGTACACAAGAAATTTCGACTATATAGATGAAATATGACTTTGCCTTTGTTGTACTATATTTAGTTTCACCAAGTTATCGTCAAACGAAAGCAAAAGGTGAGATCTAAAAAATACCTGAACGTTTACGAAAGCCTAAGCAAACTTCCATATGATAGAAATTATAATTAATATCTCTTCACGTCTATGAAATCAGCAAATGTCTATGAGTCCTTTTTTACCGGTATTCGCAGCCACAGTAATACCTTGACTATTTGTATTTACTCCTTCCGAGGCAGATGTTGTCGTCACTGTTTACCTAATCACAAATATTCCAGAAGTTGCGTCCTTACTACATATATAAACCAGACAAAATATAGCATTTACGTACACCAGGACATGTATTTGCACAAATGTGATGCATCACAGTTATAAACAACTCTTCATTATTATACCTAAACATATATAACAATGCAATCGATTTCAATTGTAATAAACGCAGAGCTGGTGCTAGGGGAGTTTGACTTTTGTTTTGACATGCTACATGTTTACATGTGCCAACGCAAGTTCATCAGCTATGTTTACGTATCACAGAAGCAATGCATTGTCAGCGGCATTGCACAAATAATTGGCATGCTAAATGTTTACATGTGCCAACTAGATGTGACAAGATGACAAACTCACTTGCTGTAGCTGTATTGCACTTTAAACCATTTAGCACTGTTTCCATCAAGAATCAAATACCATACGGCTCGGTTAAAACATGAATCGTATAGTCGATCTCAATAATAAATGGTTACAAGAAGTGAAGTAAGAATAGGCATCCCACTGCAATAACAATTTTGGGATTTAAAGTTGTATATAAACCAAAGCGTCGACTTGATGCACATGTGTTACTTGTTGCATTCAACATGAATTAACATAGCGCAACGTAGGCATTTAACTGTGAAGTAATATTTTGTATAGCACCAAGTGATCAAAAAGATCGTTGAGCAAGTGACTAAAACGGGTTGACGCACGTGTAAGAGCCTGGTCATGCTAAAAGTGTAGTTTTTGTGCGAGTAAAAGTATGTCTGTTAAGACCGCATGTATATCATAACTGGGTGTATACTAAAATTACGTTTTTGTCTGAGCCCTCACACATATATCAGTCGTAGCGTAGTTGAGTGCATCGCATTTACTAATAGATCAAGCAAGCTTTGTATATAATCGTGTAGCTGCCAGCTGTAACTTTTAGCCGTAAATATGTCGTGTGTATGCTTGACAACTCATGTGTCATTTTTATTTGCCGAAAATACATAAGTGACGAGAAGCAGCTGTTTTCGCTGTAATGTTACAAATCGATCTTTATTTGACGGATACTCGTAAGTATTCATATAGGGCAAAGCTCGTATAAGAACGCCTTCAACCTACAAGAGCAAGTACGTTATTGAAAACGGTACACCCGTTTATCTAAGTTGAGCTGCTCAACTATATGCGATTTTGCGTAATACTTATCGTGATGAAAATCCAACGGAACGTAGCACAAACAAACGGTTTATCTTACAACTTTGGCAGCAAGTGTGCTTCGTGTTTCACGCTAAACAGGTTGTGAGTCAAACAAAAGGGCACAATTCCTATTTATGCTAGGTTATATATTTATTCACTCGCTTTTTGTTCATAAATAAATATTTAACAGGTATTTTAAAAGACACGCAGTTTCACTACGAAATGAGTCTGTAGTGCAGATTTTTGCACTAAGATCGAGAGCATGAATCACGTACTAGAAGTGCCGTTTTGCCCCAGATTGTACACTGCTGGTCAAGTGCTTAGTTCCACCACATTTCTGTCTCTAACTTTGCAACCACTGTGAATTTTCCGACGCTATTTAGATATGTGATTCGTGCTCCAATTTGGAGCAGAATGCATTCATTTTTTTGCGCAAAAACGCTTTTGGTCGTGTGGCTCCCATACATAAAACATAGATTTTGGGTTGGCCAAATGTTTAGTTCCACATCACCA